>JASAOG010000002.1:10007500-10245000 GCA_030265305.1 Biomphalaria pfeifferi | reverse complement strand
CTAGAAAACTTGAAATAATAATAATAATATTTATTACTTTTGTATTTTGTAACTGCTCTAGAGTAAATAAAAACAGTAACTATTTTATTAAACATTTGTAAACAACCAAAGTTCAGGTTTGGTTCCAAACCAGAACTACTGACCAGAACGGCACTGTCTACTGCAGCATTTGCAAAACTCAAAACAATCTGGACAGACAAAAGCATAGCCCTCGACTGATGCTGTCCCTGGTCACGGCCACATTCTTGTATGCATGCGAATCTTGGACCCTGACAGCAGATCTCGAGAAGAGGATCCTAGCAATGGAGCAAAGATGCAACAGAAAGATCCTTGGTGTCACAAAGACAGCACCACGAAGGAAGATATTAGAAACAGGATTTATACAGCAATTGGACCCCACGATGACCTGCTAACCACTGTCAAAAAACGGGAAACTCAAACTCTATGGCCACATCACAAGGTCCTCAGGACTGGCAAAGACCTACCTTCAGGGAACAGTACCGGGAAGAAGAAGAGGAATACAAAGAAAGTCATGGGAAGACAACATCAAAGAATGGACAGACCTGTCAATAAAGGAAATTTTACCCAAGGCAAAGGACAGAGAGGAATGGAGAAAGCGGTTGACATATTTTCCGTGGTGCCAAACTGTCCAACAGATTGGAATAGGTCAAGGTGAAACAATCAATACAAAAATGAAGTCCCTATTATAAACTATTTTTGATTTGGTCAAGTGGTTCAGTGCTGACCCAACAAAAAAAAACAGAATATACATTCAAGTAGGCTAATGTTTCTGTATCTAAATTTCACACCAATATAGTTTTTAGAATTAAAGTATATATATATATGTAGTTAAATATATTTATATAATTAAAAATTAATGCTTACGCATGATTGAAATTAGCCCAAAGAACTCCTGTGTGTTACCTCCAGGTTATACATCAAAAGTTACTTTACGCCAGGTCTGTTCTGTCCACACGGCAGGTGCAAGTAGTCATGAAATACCCAAATACAATGATAATAATGCTGATCTTAAGAATCCAGTTACATAGGTATTGGTTTTCAACTTTCTTTTAAAAAAAGTTTCAATTTTTGAAAACATCTCAAACCATTCAAGAATCAACAGGTCAGTAGATGATTAGATCAACAAGTCAGATTATTAGATCCGGCAAGAAACATCGCCTACACTTTGAATGCTGTACTATACAGTAAGGCTATAACTTATTGTTCGGCGGCTCTACCTTCAAACTGAAAAACAAACAGACCTGAAACATGACAGTACGTAGGAGTATCAAAAGCAAACACCTCAGTGAACACAGACAGTTCAAAAACGCCTCTACCACCATCCCTCAGGCCAGGGCGAGTCTTTTTTGCCTCCCTCCCCCTGCTTTTTTTTCCCCAATCCCCTAAGTCGACCCCCATCTCAGAAATACAAGAGACAGGTGACAGGACAACTGACTGTCACAGACCTAAGGTGACATTCCAAAACAACATTGACATGTGACGTTAGAGTGAGAGAGAGCAGACACACACACACACATGCACAGAAAGAAAAAAAAAATGCATGAAGTTTGTTTTTGAATAACATGTTTTTGTCCCCAACATAATCGCTCCACAAAAAGGTCAAAGTTCATGGATAGTACCCAGTATCAAAGAAATGCATCTATCGATAACATTTAGTTGTTGAAATGTTAAATTCTGAAATGCTTCTTAATCGACATGGTCATATTTTTTTTTTAGTGTCCCAATAATTATATATGTATGAGACTTTAGGCCCTAGAGAGAGAGAGTGAGAGTTTTACATTATGAAGTCATTATTTAATACTGAAAAAAATGTACAAGTAGATAACAATTATACTATGATGATAAAAAGTGTGTCGATAAAATAAAGTCCTTTGTTTGTTGTTGTTTTTTTGTTTTTTTTTTCAAGAGATTTATGGCAACGGTAGCAGGGGGGAGAGCTATTACTAAAAAAAAAATGTTGGCCTACAGCTGTCGTGATTAGTTACAATGATTTTTTTTTTCTGGTTGCATTTGCAGTTTATATGAAATAATAAAAGTATATGATAATTCCGCCTCCGCGTATTATAAAATAATGTACATACAGAGATTTATTGTCTTCAATTATAGTTTCAAAATAATTTATTGAAAATGTGCATACAAACTTGTAATCTAAATTAAAAATTAACTCCTTGCCCACTTTCTATATTTTGTTTTCTGTATATCCTCCATTAACGTCCCTATCTAAGCTGTAAGTGTAATGGCCTTTAGATCTAGAGTTAATATGTAGATCCTACAAGCAGAGGAGATGTTTTAGGGACCATGACACTGCTCGTTATGTAAGATCCAAACATGATGTATAGTTGTGTCACACTGTCAAGGGATGATTAGCACTGACCTGCATGAAACTATACACCACAGACAATGCTACTTGGACATCGCATGTAGGCATTTGTCTTTTTGACATACCCGACAGTACTTTTTAAGCATGTTTATAGAAATGCAATAAAATGATACATATAATTGTTGTATGCGTTGAGGGTTCTAAGAAATCAAATGTATGCACGATTGCAGCTTAATGTAGGTTTTAGCATATCAAGATACCGCTGGGCCTCCTACCCTAGATTGAATGTGACAGAAACCAAATCAAGTCGTCTTAGTGTATCAGTACATTTACATTGCATATCATTCTAAACCAGCGTCCCTTAGAGTGTTGGGCGCACTAAAACGAAAAAAAAACAACGACTGGCGCTCCCAATATATATATATATAGAGAGAGAGAGTTGTACTATTATACATTTCTATTTCAGTTTCTTTGCTTTGTTACTACCTTTTGAATACCTCAGGGACAGACTGGCTTGGGGGGAGGGGCTAATAAAATGTTAAACATGGGTAAGGGAGGGAGGAGAGGTCCAAAGGTTTGAGAACCTCTATTCCACCAGCATTGTCTATTAAGTCAACTTCATTACGACTTCTAACATTATTTAAATTTGATACATTTCAATTCTTACAGCGAAAATATTTGTAAAACTTTTTTTTTTTCTTTCAAGGGCTCCTGTTTGCCTTCACAGACATCACAGACACTGATGCAATGAACCCTTTCACGTTATGATTGCTACGCCACTGACTGTAGACTAATTCCTATTTAGACACCATTGTTGATGTGGTTAGATTTGGCATAACTTTGCTGTAAATGTAGGCCATCATGTTCTACACGGTACAGAATATTAAAACACAACTTACAAACTTGTTGGAATGATTTAGTCATTAAGGTGTTCTGGGATATCGTGTTCATTATTTATATAGGTTATCGCGTGATATCATCACATTTACTGTAGACCTACCTATCAACTCCCGCAAAGTGGAGCACATAATCATTCAATGTGTATTTTAATGCTACAGAAATAAAAAGGTAGATTAAAGACAGCACTAGTGGAGAGGAGATTCGAGAGACAAAAATTTAAGGGAAGGCTTTGGAAAACTACAGATAACTAACTACCAAATATACCCGAGGCAAGTAAAGACAAACAGTAGGCCGTACTGTAACTATTGCTTATAGTGATTCTGTTGAAGCAATAATGGGAAGACTGACCCCCCCCCCCCTCTTTCTCACACACAATAAATACATTTAATGAAAAGGGCAAACACTTTAGAAGTAAGATTGCAATATAAAGGCAACAATTATTCTACAGTTATAAATAGTACTACATTTTCTAATATTATAATATTTCGATTATGTATCTTTAACTTGAAATAAGAACCAACGCTTTATTTAGATTATCTTTGTCAGAAATGTGAGTCTATTATTAATTTATTAGTAGTTAAAAGTCCATCCATCACTGCGTAGGCCTACCGGCACCTATTTCTTTAGAAAAAAAGCACTGGTTATAAGTAGCCTATAGGCAAATTTGTGATGCACTTTTACGCAATGCAGAATCGAATTGTCTGAGCTCTTCTGTTTATACCTTGACGTTGTTTAGCTCATCGCGATACTCCTCATTAAAATATACAAATCCCTACAGTATGTGTGGAAAGCTGTTAATACTAAATAGATAGCCACTTGTCTAGAGAAGAGACGTGGCAAAGAAATGTTGGCCCATTTGCATAAGTATCAACTCATGGACAACTTTAAAAAGCTCACTAGTACATTCTGTTATGTCTAGGCATGCATACACTAGTACATTCTGTTATGTCCAGGCATGCATACACTAGTACATTCTGTTATGTCCAGGCATGCATACACTAGTACATTCTGTTATGTCCAGGCATGCATACACTAGTACATTCTGTTATGTCCAGGCATGCATACACTAGTACATTCTGTTATGTCCAGGCATGCATACACTAGTACAGTCTGTTATGTCCAGGCATGCATACACTAGTACATTCTGTTATGTCCAGGCATGCATACACTAGTACATTCTGTTATGTCCAGGCATGCATACACTAGTACATTCTGTTATGTCCAGGCATGCATACACTAGTACATTCTGTTATGTCCAGGCATGCATACACTAGTACATTCTGTTATGTCTAGGCATGCATACACTAGTACATTCTGTTATGTGTAGTGCATGCATACACTAGTACATTCTGTTATGTCTAGGCATGCATACACTAGTACATTCTGTTATGTCCAGGCGTGCATACACTAGTACATTCTGTTATGTGTAGTGCATGCATACACTAGTACATTCTGTTATGTCTAGGCATGCATACACTAGTACATTCTGTTATGTCAAGGCATGCATACACTAGTACATTCTTTTATGTCTAGGCATGCATACACTAGTACATTATTTAAAACATTGTTAATAACGAAAGGAAGCAACGACTGGTTCCAAGTTCCACAGAGATGTAGGTCCTCAGAAAATGTAAATATATATGTAGGTCCTCAGAAAATGTAAATATATATGTAGGTCCTCAGAAAATGTAAATATATATGTAGGTCCTCAGAAAATGTAAATATATATGTAAGTCATCGAAAATGTAAATATATATATAGGTCATCGAAAATGTAAATATATATAGGTCATCGAAAATGTAAACATATATATAGGTCATCGAAAATGTAAATATATATATATAGGTCATCGAAAATGTAAATATATATGTAGGTCCTCAGAAAATGTAAATATATATGTAGGTCCTCAGAAAATGTAAATATATATGTAGGTCCTCAGAAAATGTAAATATATATATAGGTCATCGAAAATGTAAATATACATGTAGGTCCTCAAAAAATGTAAATATATATGTAGGTCCTCAGAAAATTTAAATATATATGTTTGTCCTCAGAAAAATGTAAATATATATGTAGGTCCTCAGAAAATGTAAATATATATGTAGGTCATCAGAAAATGTAAATATATATGTATGTCCACAGAAAATGTAAATATATTTGTAGGTCCTCGGAAAATGTAAATATATATGTAGGTCATCAGAAAATGTAAATATATATGTAGGTCATCAGAAAATGTAAATATATTTGTAGGTCCACAGAAAATGTAAATATATTTGTAGGTCCTCGGAAAATGTAAATATATATGTAGGTCATCAGAAAATGTAAATATATCAACCAGGAAGCAACAGAAACATGTCAAGGTTTCAGACGGTCAGAAATAATTCTTACGTCCTAGCCCAATTTAAACCTCCTGATGGCGGAATGGCGATGGACAGGGTTTTGAACCTGGGACCATCGTTACGACAGTTCATTGTACCACACGATCAGGCTCCCTAAGAAAATGTTTTAAACTGCCATGAACTACCATGTAAGTAACCGCCTTAGAAAGAAGCAAAAGTGGGGGGGGGGGGGGGGGGAGGGTTTTGGAAAGTTGCTTCTAAGCAACGGAAAAAAAAAACATTACAATAAATAAACGCTGAATCTTGATGAGCAAACGTCTATCTATGTTTCGTTGCCTTTCACTTGTTAGAAACAGTGTGCGATGTTACAAGTAGCTTAGCTATATAAGACATGTCTGAAAGCTTTTAAACAACTCATGAACACCATGAAACTATAACTTGTACTTATATAGGCTTCTTACTTAATGCCATTTTACTAGAGTTTGCAGAAGTTCAATAACTGCACACACAGCACATAGTCAAATAAAAACACAAAATCCTTGTTCCGGAAACTGAACTCTCGAAACAAATCCAACAATGGACGAGCCAGTTATAAAACTACAGAACACACGATCAAATAAGAATGGAGTTATTCGCCCCCTTTTTTGTTCTCCGTGTGACAGGTTGTAAACTTTAGGCCAGTTTTGAGGAGGACTAAACTCTAGCAATCTAGCGTTAAGTCCCTTGTGCGCTAAAGCTCCGCCTCTCTTACCCTCGTTCTCTCCGCCACCCACCCTCCGATCAAGTCGGGTCACAGTTTCGGGGACTTGTCTTAAAATACCCACTGCAGGTAGATCTGTGAGAAGGAAGCCAGGGGGCTGCGTGGGGACAGAAAGACAACTTTTAAAGAGTCCTCAAATCTTATGGAGATAGAGCTACTTCAACAAAAAGCGATTTCACTCCAAAAGTTCTTAAACAACTTTTAATTTTACTTTCAAACTGTGCGAGACGTGTAACTCAGAGCTATTAGCTATTCTATTAAAACCATCAGTTCAAAATCTAGTAGCCTACCCCGCCAGTGCTCAATCGTCAGTAATTTGAGAACCTACGCCATGTAAAGGACCTTGCGTATTTGGCTTGACAATGTTTTCAAAGAAGGTTGAGTCATCGTTACACTCTGCACCCTGCTCAGTGTTTGCGGTTTAAAAAAAATACAAAGTGAAAGTCTAGGCTAAAGGTACACTTCGTTTAGCCTTGCCAGGTTTCGGTTAGAGGTGGAATACATCAAGTTTAGAACCACTTGAATTAATAAAGACAAACATTTGTCAGATAACACAAGGAGACCGCCGAGTCCAACACAGGCTTACATCATACGGTGTGTCATCTGTTGTCTAGAGCAGCATTGATCTGGCTTACATAACGTCTGACAAATACTCCCATCAATGTAAACTCTCATTGGCTCTTCATAATACTGCAAACTTGGGATGTAGATCTTGTCGAATGTGTCACTTTTGAAACAAAACTAGTCTATGTAACTTATTTTATAAAAAAAACAACTAAATATTTACACACACACACACAAAATATTGTAAAAAAAATGTACAAAATATAGTATTAAAAAGATCGAAATATTTAAAAATGCGAGAGAAAAAAAATAATGAAAATGCGAAGAAATAATTTAAAGAAAATACGAAAAATTGCATTGATTTCTCAACAGAGATTATTGTGAGAATCATTTCAATTTTGTCTAAGAATGTCGAAGTTATAAAATTACATTATTTGTTTGAAAACGTTTTATTTGTAGACTTGGTTAAGAATTCTGTAACTATATTGCATTCTGTTAAGTGTTTTAATTTTTCAGGTTTATGGGATTGAAGATATGGTTAGGAGTGGGGACTTTAGAGAATCTACCAGGTGACAAAGATGGACCTGGGAGTGAGTTTAAAGTTAAACTAAATAGGAAGGAGGAGAAATGACTAATTAAAGTACGTCATTGGGCACGTTATGTGATCGTATCTGGACTGAGAGACTTTTTTTTTTGGCAAACTACTGCCATGTGATTTTAGTTGGGGAGAGGTGGGTTCAAGAGACACGAGATAAGACGATAGGAATTACTCGATCTAGTTGACTGATTAGCACACACAGACCCTGACAAAGGTAGAACACGGCCAACTGACGTCACATGTAGCTCGCCAAGTTAATTTGTATGTAAAGCAATGTACGATCATGTCTTGAGTTCGTGGCTACAAGTTTACTTTTAGAGAGAAGAAAATAGAAGGAGGAGAGAGAGAGGGAGAGATGGACGTTTTAAAAGGACAATGAAATAATAACCGTGTTCATGTGTGTAAAACAAGTAATACCTTGCATAATTACATCAGCCTAAAAATGCTAAATAAATGTACTAAAATCAATGAGGCAGATATTAGTTTGCTGAACGAAATATACAGAACAAATTCAAATAGATTGGAATTATATAAGTGCTATTTAATCTAAAATCCAAAATCAGCTCATTGATATTTGATCGAGGGGTCACGTGTAACATTGAACCGTGGTCCTGGAGGACTAATAGCTTGGAAAGGTTCTCAACACGAGTTATACTAATGCAATCCATACCAACAGTGAAATAACGCAGATTATTTACAGAGATTAATTTACGCAGATTAATTACCTATCAATCATAGGAAGATCAGGAGGTCAGCGGTACAGGCCTGGGCTTGCCTCACCTCTGCCCACAGCTAATTAGTGGCCGCTCATTAGCGCCCGAGACAACGTTCTAGCTGGCGATCCATACAACTTATGATAAATAGAGACTGACGATAAACGTTCAAACGATTTCAATGTATACAGTGAACAATACATTGCTTTGGACGACAATGATGTATAGGCCTACACTTAACAGTGAACTGCCTTGGACGACAATGATGTATACACTTAACAGTGAAGTGCCTTGGACGACAATGATGTATACACTTAACAGTGAAGTGCATTGGACGACAATGATGTATACACTTAACAGTGAAGTGCCTTGGACGACAATGATGTATACACTTAACAGTGAAGTGCATTGGACGATAATGATGTATACACTAAACAGTGAAGTGAATTGGACGACAATGATTTATTCTTTCATGTAAATCGACATATCGTCAAGTCATTCCAGATTGTTCACAAAAAATGATACAATTTTATTAGTCATTCTTTGATGAAGATTTTCGGAATATCATTTATTTAGATTAAGAGAATGTACATTACAATATATAGATAAGAAAGTAGAAATGTAAAATCATTTTAAAATAAAACAGTGAAATTTTGAAAACTTTTTTTCTAATAAAGGCGCAGAGAACAAAGTCGCAATATTCCCCTCCCCTCTTTATAGATTTGTTTCCACACTTACTTTCTAGCTACGTAGAATAAACAAATTATAAAAAAGGCTTATTTGTATGATAAACACATTTGCATATTAATCTCAAAATTAGATCTAAATTACTCGTTGTAGCTATTAGTGAGCATGGTACAGACGAAAGTGAAGGACAAGACCAAAACCAAAAGCGGAACTTTCCAACAGCAGACGTGAATTTAATGAGATAAATTTGAATATATATCTATAAAATACTAGACGTGGACCAGAACAGTGAAAGTGAAACAAAGAAGCCATAACTATATAGGAACAAAGAAGCCATAACTATATACGAACAAAAAAAACATTGAGTCCTCTAACGTAATTACCTTCTAGATCTAGATCCAAACTATATGTCCAGAAAATATTTTGACGTCACAATTAGAAATCTGGGTCCGAAACCACAATGAATTGGTCAAGTTTTTTAACATGAACTTGAAAATAGAGTACCGAGGTGAAAAGTGTTGATTTAAATAAAGTAGATCTATGTCCTCAAAGTCTGTGCTACATGTGTCATAGTTCCAGAGGACTCTAGCTCTAGATAACACGGTATACTCGCTATAGAGATCTACAGATTGAAGTGTTTGGGTTTAAAAAAAAAAAGTTATGATTCGAATGAGTATTTTTAATACGAATATACTGTAAACAATCTTTTTTTTTTACCTTTTATTTCCTTCTTTTTTTACTTATGAATCTTTTTAAAAAATTAAAGGAACTAATCTTCTAGACCCATTTTTTAAAAACGTTTTTTAAATATGCAAAAGAAATGTAGATAAACTTATTTACAAAGTCTGAACTGAAAAGTTGGTTATTTACCGTAGGAAGTACTCTAAAATCAATGTAGGGACACAATCTTTTATTTCTGCAACTCCTTTCAATTCAATTAGGTCTACACGTTTCCTGAGATTTTTTCTCTCCATAATTCTATTGGGAGAATTCTAAGAAGATATTGGAGGGTGTTGTTAAATAGCCAGACAAACTATTTATTTCACAGGTTCACAACATACGCGAAATGTGTTTTCTTATGACCTGCCTTTATGACCACACCCTAGCCCCATTTACTAATAGCCTATTACAGCTTAATGTAGATCGAAGGGGTCTCAAGCCTCGGTTCACATATTTTGTTCTCTTGTTTTCAATGTGATTTGATTTACTTGCCAACCTTTCGTCCCGCTATTTCCTTTGCAGGCCAAGATGGCGGCTGGAAGTCACTTTCTTTTCTAGACCGCAAAGTCGTTTTACGTTTTGGGTTTCAAAACAAAACTTTTCACGATTTTGTTCCCTTGATTTCCCATTTGGATTTGCCCATATGTTGAATTTGGCGTGTAGTTCTTTATTTGTGCATATGTCAGTGCAGGGCCGGTCCTACAGGTTGCGGGGCCCTACGCGAAACGGATTGCGCGGGGCCTAATTTGGGTTGTGACTTTTACTTATATTTTATAATTTCTGGAGACTACCAGAAACCATTTAATAATTATTTAAAATGGTTTAATAATTTACATCTAAAATTCGCATCGCGCGGAGCCTATGAAAGTGTTGGGCCCACTGCGGGCGCATAGGTTGCAGTGGCCTAAGACCGGCCCTATGTCAGTGCAGGTGTTTGTGTGTTTGCATCGAGTTGTTGTTGCATTATCTAGTTAGAGCGATACACAGTTTAGACGAATGTTTCCTTTATAGATCTTATCAGTATCGTTTTGTTCAACTAATTATAAAGATAGTTGTACATCAACACCAGAGTTCTATCTGTCAACACTGAAATATCTGGTTTTTACTTCACCAAACAATTGATCCAAACTGAATGGAGGGCAGATAACGGAAGGTAGTGATTAGATGATTAGAGACAAGGACAAAGAGAGAGAGTGAGACAAGAGACAGAATGAGAGAGATTAAGAGAGGGAGAAAGACACAGAAGCGTATAGACACAAGGAGAGAGAGAGAAAAGAGAGATCGAGAGAGGGAGAAAGACAGAGAGACATATAGACGCAAGAAAAAAGAAAAGAGAGGGAGAGAGACCGAGAGTCACAGAAAGAGAGACCGAGAGAGTCACAGAAAGAGAGAGACCGAGAGAGTCACAGAAAGAGAGAGACCACTCACCATTGACTGCTAAGCCTGATGTAGATAGACCTCCAGATACGAACAATGGTTTCAGTGACGTATACGATGAATTATTTACATTCGCCATGGCAACGGCGACCAGCACGACTATCTCCCTTGGAATTTATTAGGATATTTTAACCTTTAACAATTCTTTCTTATTTGATTCTCCCGATTCAAAGAGAAATGTTTTAATTAGTTTTCTTAAATCACTAGACCTAATTATTTAAACCTACTTTCTAAAAGAAAAAAAGGAAACTAGCTTATTTGTGCTGATGTACTTTTATAATAGCCAGAGTGAAACAAGTTTCAAAAAGACGGCCTCTACAGTGCTTACATCACACTTTACCTGATGTTACTAATGTAAGCATTTTTAATTGTTAGCATTTATTTTGTTAGATACTGGACACAAACATAAACTTACAAGTAAAGAACTTATGTTTAAACAGACCATGGTTTTAGTATTTATCAAACACTCTTAGTGATTTCTACAGACAATATGACCCACAAACTCATACATTGGTGCGCACATCACACACACACACACACTAGCGCATATCACACATATACACACAAGTACACATCATACACACACACTTGCGCATATCACACATATACACACAAGTACACATCATACACACACAAGTACACATACACACACACTAGCGCAAATCACACATATACACACAAGTACACATACACACAAAGCACACGTTTACATTTCTTGTTATCTAATCGTGCATCTTCAAAACGATGTCCAAGTCTCTGTTGCTAGGAGCGTAGACTTGGACATGTAGCCATAATGCTACATCCAGCTACTTATCTGTACATCTCCAAGTCTCTGTAGCTAGGAGCGTAGACTTGGACATGTAGCCATTATGCTACATCCAGCTACTTATCTGTACATGTCCAAGTCTCTGTTGCTAGGAGCGTAGACTAGGACATGTAGCCATAATGCTACATGCAGCTACTTATATGTACATGTCTAAGTCTCTGTTGCTAGGAGTGTTGATCTAAGGAAGTCCCCATAATGCTACACGAAGCTACATATGTGTACATGGATGTACAAGACACTGATGAGGCAGAGGGACGGGGGCGGCTTCACTGGGGGCGGGGGGGGGGGGAACAGGGAAAACATTGTTGCATTGAACAAAATATCTAGATCGAAATTCTAACTCGCCCACTTTCCCCTTTTTTACAGCTCTTTTGTTTTCGACGGCCCTGTGTTGTTGTTGTTTGTATTCAACTATTCCTTGAGTTTATCATTACAGCGTTATCTCCCATATTGCTTGCGTCACTAGTGTGGGCCTAACGGAGAGGATGACTGAATCAACAAGTATACATCTTAAGCCAGTTTTTAGAACACGATTTGTTTTACACTCATTTACTTTGTGTATGTACTGAATCAACACAATTTTACCTATCCCATTCCCTCCCCCTCCTTTTATGTGTTCATTTTTCAGATTGCTGGATGACTGCCCTAAATGCTGTATGATAAATAGAATGACATTGGTATATAGATCATAAAGATAAATCATAAAATATTCCAAAATATCACCAACTAAATAAACTAAAATGAGATGTGCCAGAATGAAAATAATTCTGATAAAGTATCCATCCAATGTACTTTTATACCAGGAAAATATCACAAGACAAATATTGATTTAGGATTATTTTCAATTCTCTTATTTTTAGCTAGATTAAATAGATTTACTCTCGTGCTGAAATCAATCGATGGCGGTTTGAATATTTTCACATGCAAATGTTCGATGTACTACAGAGATACATCTTCTTTACGAGTGTACCTTTGGTCTCCATGTAAGCATGACTATCAAAACCTTCATTTACATAAATTTACATAAATCAGTTCAATAAAAAAAAATAAAAATAGATATGTACAGACAGAATTGAAAAAACAATTTGTATTTCAGTGCAAGCAAGCTGTTATTACAGTGAGTCGGCATGATTAACATTTGTTTTTCGTAAAAAAAAACAAAAACAAACGTCTTTAGACTTCAGATAAAAAATGCAATCAAGAATGTGCTTACTTTCAAGTTCAGATGTTAAAAATGAACAGTAAATACACTTTGGTATTTAGTTCTTAGAATTTGTATTTAACATTGAAATACGTTTGAAGTCACGGACATTTTTTTAAAACTATTTTGTATGCTTCTATTCTGTCCATTGCAGCTAAACCCTGAGACTTTTGCGTTTCAACCCTGTGACTTTTGCGTTTCAACCCTGTGACTTTTGTGTTTCAACCCTGTAACTTTTGTGTCTCAACCCTGTGACTTTTGTGTTTCAACCCTGTAACTTTTTGTGTCTCAACCCTGTGACTTTTTGTGTTTCAACCCTGTAACTTTTTGTGTCTCAACCCTGTGACTTTTTTGTGTTTCAACCCTGTAACTTTTGTGTCTCAACCCGCTCTTACTTTGAACCAGCTATAATACTTTGCAATATTTGCATACTTTCTATCTGTCTTCAAACAAACACAGACACAAACAAATTCTCAAATTCAACAAAATTGTCTCTGATGTAAATAACCGCCCATTGTTAGATATGCAGCACGAATACCATTGGAAGTAACACACAATGTCTCTAAGTCACTTGTTGTTGTCTCAACAGCTGCCTGGAGATCACGAAAGTTCGTGGACAATGAGCTCATAGCGTGACAGTTATAATTAAAACTATTGATATGTTACCCAACTTTTAAAAAAAAGGTAAGCCAAAGCGGCTACTGGTCCTTCGATGTTCATTGGCAGAGATAGAGTGACTGAAAAAAATGTTTTCCGTGGCTTTGGCTGCTGAGAGACCTCACGGACAGTATTACGCTAAAAGGTATTCCTGGGATATAAAAAAAAAATGCAGACATGTGCAGACAAAGATTCGCAAAATCAACTGGCCAATGGCCTGCAAAGGCGTACCATAGGTGTTAAGAGGACATATTTGAAAAAAAAAACAACACCTTGAACTTACTTACCTTTATGTCATGCTGGTTATAGTTTAAGCTTTCGACAGTTTCCATAGAACGTGCTGATCATTATATTTGGTTAAAGAAGATCCACCCACCTAATGCATCCGACCATGAGGATGCTGTTGTCAAGAAGTAGAAAGAGACTAGACCATAGACCATTGAGGACACAAAGGAAAAAGGATGAGGGGGAAAGAGGAGCGTAAAGCAGACGAGAGGGTCTTGGCGTGGCATCTGATGTGGACTGAAGTGTGCAGCGTGACTGTTGACTGAGGAAACACAGGGGATGACAAGTGTAATCTGGATCGGGCGCTGGTTGGGCGCTGAACAAACCTGGGGGGGGGGGGGGTGCAGTGATCGCCTGCTTCAATGATGGAACGCCCCCTACCTTTTTCCATACTCTTTCAGAAGACATGTTGCCCAGTTATTTTTGGAATTAATTCCTTAAAAGGCTTAAAATACTAATTGGATTTCAGAAAGAGGAGGAATGGAACCTTTTCATAGTTTGAAAGACTGACGTTGACTTGCATGTTTCATGAGTACGTGCCTTTACCTCAACAGTACCTCATACAGGGGATGACGACCAACAGGGTTCGAACACGGGGCCATTGTGAACAACAGTTCTGGGCGCAGACAAGATGACGAGGCATACATTTCTATGGAAACAGATTAATATTAGAAAATCCTATACTATGATATTCGTCAATATATATTTATTTTTAAAATGTCCTGACTACGCGGATGGGTAAAGAAAAATCACTGAGTAAGAAACAGCACCTCCTCAATTGCAAGCTTCTGGTGTTTAGTTTTCTCTGTGTACACAATACGGGCGCCTGCTTGAAAATCCCCCACCTCTTTTTTTGTACCTCTTAACTTTATCTTTTTTTTTGCCTCAGAGCTCCCCCCTTCTTGTGGTCCATCCATGGGCCTCTAACTATGATAGAGAAGTGTGTACGCGTATGTGCAGTAAGTAAACGCAGAGAAGTGTGTACGCCTATGTGCAGTGAGTAAACGTGTGTGTCGGATAAGAAGCACACGTGTTAACATGTCTATCAATCAAATGGTGAACTTACTGAAACATTGCCGTGCCTGATATGAAATATGCTGAGATTAAAATGTGCTAAGATTGTAAGGTGATCGATAGTAAGGTGCTAAGATTGTAATCTGCTCCATTGAAATGTGCTGTGGTTGTATGTTTCTTGATGTAAATTTAAGATTCTAGCTGGTTATAACAAGCAGTTTGATCAGTTCACATTCTAGTCTAATTATTTATTGAACAAGTGAATTGTTTGTTTCTCCCAACACCGCACAAACTTTTGACACACGGAAGTAGCTGACAAAGGATATCTCTTCTGGCTCCATTGTATTCTTACTTCTCATTTCTAGACAAAAATCATTTATAAAACTCTAATTCAAGTCTAGTCTTTGATCTCAATTTGAAATGAATAACAGCCTTCGTTGCTTCATCTCTCTTAGTTCATACCGTGCACATTCAATTTCACACCCTCCACCCCCCCCCTTTTTTTTTTCTCTCCTAAATCTTTCCAGACCAACCAGACAACAGTTATATCTCTCTATGGGTTGGAAGATGTGATATGCTACAGGCATTTACAAATACATAGGTACCGGCTTATTACAAGCACCAAGTGACTAAGACGTGAAGATTTACTCTAGATATAGATCTAGCGCTTGTTTTAAACTTGAGTCACCTTAGATAAAACTGCTTTGAGGTATGAACCATCCTAGGAACTGAATGGTCTAGCTGGCCTGGTTAGATGTGTGAAGGCCTACGTCTGGAAATGAAAAACACGTAAAGCTCTGTGTGTATTGACCTAAGGTCTGTCCAACTCATGGCCAGGTTACTTACACAAGGATGTAAGAACGAACGAGATGAGTGGCTTCTGTCAGGTATGTAACTAGTGGAGGTTTTACTTTCAAGCTCTTGGTCTTGCTTGTGTCACTGTCAGGGGTGTGTCCGTGGGTAGGTAGCACGAGATAAAAAAAAAAAAAAAGAAAGGAAAACTAATTTATTACTCAACTGTGTATTTAAAGAAATGATGACGCAACCTAGTCCTATTGTTGATACAGTATAATCTCACACAGATTTACTATTTTAAATAGATGTCTATCTTGAGTCAAGGCCTTCCTATGTCATAGTCTGCCTCTAATTCTTATTCCTTACAGTGTAGTGTTGAGGGCCGTAGGAGAACAAAAGTTAGAGCTCCTGAACTAGAAATGATATATTTCAGTAATTGGCTGGGAATTTGTATTAGTCACATCTGGAATGTATTGTGTGGGGAGGGGAAGACCAAAGACAGAAGAGAATAATTGCGAGGAAACGCCAAGATCTATTTATAGAAGTGATTGATCGATGGGCTCAATGCGTCACGGGAGGAAATTCAGGTGTAGCAATTAAAGATTAATGATCTCCCTTTATTCTGCGGTTATAATTGTATAATTGTATTAGTTGTCAATCTATTTGTTTGTTCTCAGACTATGTAAGAGTTACTTTATTTTGCTCTTGTCATGATAAAGCGTTGTCTTTATAGTAAATTGAACATCTCAAAAACACATGTTTATATTGAGCACTATAATTGTAAAAGAAGTAATTGTTCCCCTTTCATACCTTACGATCTATAGGGAAATGTATGTAAGAGAAGGAGAGAGAGAGAAGGAGAGAGAAGGAGAGAGAGAGAAGGAGAGAGAGAAGGAGAGAGAGAAGGAGAGAGAGAAGGAGAGAGAGAAGGAGAGAGAGAAGGAGAGAGAGAAGGAGAGAGAGAAGGAGAGAGAGAAGGAGAGAGAGAAGGAGAGAGAGAGAAGGAGAGAGAGAAGGAGAGAGAGAAGGAGAGAGAGAGAAGGAGAGAGAGAGAAGGAGAGAGAGAAGGAGAGAGAGAAGGAGAGAGAGAGAAGGAGAGAGGGAGAGAGAGAAGGAGAGAGAGAGAAGGAGAGAGAGAAGGAGAGAGAGAAGGAGAGAGAGAAGGAGAGAGAGAGAAGGAGAGAGAGAAGGAGAGAGAGAAGGAGAGAGAGAAGGAGAGAGAGAAGGAGAGAGAGAAGGAGAGAGAGAAGGAGAGAGAGAAGGAGAGAGAGAGAAGGAGAGAGAGAAGGAGAGAGAGAGAGAAGGGGAGAAAGAGGGATGACGGACCAGGAAGGCGTGGCACCCAACTTTGGAGTTGTTTTATTTCCTAATAAGTTTGCGTTATCTGTCCTTTTTTCTTAATTCTATTATCACGAAGGCTTTACATTTAGTAGAAACGGCAGACATCTAGTTCTGAAAAGTTAACTATTGTCCCAGACCAGTGCTTTTCAATCTCTGAGGGCCGCAATGGGAAACATGAAAGTATCTTAACGAAGTGAACTAGTGAATACAAATCTCACAGGGGAGAGAAAGTGAGCCCAGTGCTTACATCCAAATGTTTGTCTCAAGTCATCAAGTGTCCTGTGTGGAGAATGTTTCCCCAATTTGAATAATGCGTTGAGTTGCACGATCGTGATAATTTTTTTTTCTTATTTATAAACTGAAAAAAAAAATTATTAACACAAAGGCAGTATTCCAGTTTTTTAAAAAATTCGATCTCTATGTCTATAAAAGTTTGCCTTGGTTTGAAATGTAACCTCGTAATAAAGCTTCTAGGATATTCCCAGTGGCACTTTTTCACAAGGGATTCGCGGACAGTTTCCTCTGTCGGGTTGCATTCAATCGGTACTACACTACAAAACGTATCAATCAATTCCCAGAACTCTTGTCAGCACTATAAATAAAACAACAGCACTATTCTTCCAATGCCAAACAATATGTTTACCTCCCTTTTCTTCTTTCTTTTTTCACGTATTTCAACACTCATCCACAGAGTCTCTCTTCCCTGTCCCTCGAGGATACAATCAAAGGGAGGTAGATATTGATCTGGAAATCTGAAACGTCAGCGGTATTTATGTTGGCTCACCACACACACGCACACACGCTCACACACAACAGGTCTTAAGGGCGTACCAGAGCGTGGTCAGTAAGACTTATATTGACAGTGTATAATGCGATCAACAGGCGCCCCTCTTCTAATTGTAACATCAACAACGACAAAGCAGAAAGACAGACACAGACACTGAACGCCAATGAAAGATGACTTAGTCTCTAAGCTACTCACAATAACAAGTAATCTACTTTCCAAAGTGAACAATAATCTAGACAATCCACTTGGTGTCGCTACTACACGTAATGATCTTACTCAGCTTTATGTACACTATGATTGTGCTATGATACATAAACACTATGATTGTGCTATGATACATAAACACTATGATTGTGCTATGATACATAAACACTATGATTGTGCTATGATACATAAACACTATGATCTTGCTATGATACATAAACACTATGACCGTGCTATGATACATAAACACTATGATCTTGCTATGATTCATTTCGAAGGCGTAGCTTCTCGAATGCCTTGAGGCGATGTTGAGGGAAGCCAAAAAAGGTTCTTTGAAAATGAAAAACAGTTCGTCAACTTTCATAAAGCTAGAGTATTGTCTTGATCTGTTATTGCCACAATCATTGTGGCAACATAAAAAAGTCCCAATTAAGTGAAAATAAAAGGAAAGGAACAAAATTTGATGATGCAATTGAGCGAAGCAATGATTTCTATCAAATTCAATAACAATTAGAATCATTCATGAGAATATCGTAGACTGACTGGTGTCTAAGCGAGTATCACCGTTCAAAATAGTGTAACCCAAATATAAAATAATCGAGCCTTTAGATCAGAAACTAAATCAGAACTATTATGATTCTGTGACAATAGACCTAACCAAGAGATGATGTAAAGAATGACAATAGACCTAACCAAGAGATGATGTAAAGAATGACAATAGACCTAACCAAGAGATGATGTAAAGAATGACAATAGACCTAACCAAGAGATGATGTAAAGATAATGACAATAGACCTAACCAAGAGATGATGTAAAGATAATGACAATAGACCTAACCAACAGATGATGTTAAGATAATGACAATAGACCTAACCAACAGATGATGTTAAGATAATGACAATAGACCTAACCAAGAGATGATGTAAAGATAATGACAATAGACCTAACCAAGAGATGATGTAAAGATAATGACAATAGACCTAACCAACAGATGATGTTAAGATAATGACAATAGACCTAACCAACAGATGATGTTAAGATAATGACAATAGACCTAACCAAAAGATGATGTAAAGATAATGACAATAGACCTGACCAAGAGATGATGTAAAGATAGGGACAATAAAGCTGACCAAGAGATGATGTAAAGATAGGGACAATAAAGCTAACCAAGAGATGATGTAAAGATAGGGACAATAAAGCTGATCAAGAGATGATGTAAAGATAGTGACAATAAAGCTGATCAAGAGATGATGTAAAGATAGTGACAATAAAGCTGACCAAGAGATGATGTAAAGATAGGGACAATAAAGCTGATCAAGAGATGATGTAAAGATAGTGACAATAAAGCTGATCAAGAGATGATGTAAAGATAGTGACAATAAAGCTGACCAAGAGATGATGTAAAGATAGGGACAATAAAGCTGACCAAGAGATGATGTAAAGATAGGGACAATAAAGCTGACCAAGAGATGATGTAAAGATAGGGACAATAAAGCTGACCAAGAGATGATGTAAAGATAGGGACAATAAAGCTGACCAAGAGATGATGTAAAGATAGGGACAATAAAGCTGACCAAGAGATGATGTAAAGATAGGGACAATAAAGCTGACCAAGAGATGATGTAAAGATAGGGACAATAAAGCTGATCAAGAGATGATGTAAAGATAGTGACAATAAAGCTGACCAAGAGATGATGTAAAGATAGGGACAATAAAGCTGACCAAGAGATGATGTAAAGATAGGGACAATAAAGCTGACCAAGAGATGATGTAAAGATAGGGACAATAAAGCTGATCAAGAGATGATGTAAAGATAGTGACAATAAAGCTGACCAAGAGATGATGTAAAGATAGGGACAATAAAGCTGACCAAGAGATGATGTAAAGATAGGGACAATAAAGCTGACCAAGAGATGATGTACAGATAATGACAATAAAGCTGACCAAGAGATGATGTAAAGATAGGGACAATAAAGCTGATCAAGAGATGATGTACAGATAATGACAATAAAGCTAACCAAGAGACGATGTAAAGATAGGGACAATAAAGCTGACCAAGAGATGATGTAAAGATAGGGACAATAAAGCTGATCAAGAGATGATGTAAAGATAGTGACAATAAAGCTGACCAAGAGATGATGTAAAGATAGGGACAATAAAGCTGACCAAGAGATAATGTAAAGATAGGGACAATAAAGCTGATCAAGAGATGATGTAAAGATAGTGACAATAAAGCTGACCAAGAGATGATGTAAAGATAGGGACAATAAAGCTGACCAAGAGATGATGTAAAGATAGTGACAATAAAGCTGACCAAGAGATGATGTAAAGATAGTGACAATAAAGCTGACCAAGAGATGATGTAAAGATAATGACAATAAAGCTGACCAAGAGATGATGTAAAGATAGTGACAATAAAGCTGACCAAGAGATGATGTAAAGATAATGACAATAAAGCTGACCAAGAGATGATGTAAAGATAGTGACAATAAAGCTGACCAAGAGATGATGTAAAGATAATGACAATAAAGCTGATTAAAAGATTTAGCGAAGATTGTTATACCAATAAAGAGAATTAGCGAAAAAAAAGTAAAATAAATCAAGCTGGATCTACAGAATTATTTCAATTAAAAGTTAAGAGTTAAGAAGATGTTAGATCTAGAAAGAATGAAAAGACAGACTTGATCTCGAGCACAGTAATTCAGTAACGATAAATCCTGTTGGGACTTGTTTAACATGATATAATTTAACTATGTATGAAATATTTGAGACATCTCCTAGGGCTACCCTTTAACTCTGAAATCCTTAAGGCGACATTTTGTGTTGGATGCGCCGCTGCATGAGACAACTCCAAGCAGTACGAATCTGTAGTTAGTCAAGTAGCTGGAAGCAGTAGGATTTCAATATTTATTATACGTGTCATTGCAGCTCTCAACATTAAAACTAAAAAAAAAATATCTATAAAAAATTCTCAGAATATGGAGAGTTGGCAACGTGACTTTATTATTGTGTTTTATTTATTGTGACTGTAGAGTCTGTAGACCTATTTTGTTTTATGATGGCAGTTCTAGTCTCGCTCTTAATCGTGTTATTTCCCGAGAGTGCATCTTAATGTTTGCTGATAGATAGCTATAAAGCAAACACAAAATTCTTTTACTGCCTCAGCTACATAGATTGGCATTTTCCAAGTTTCAATCATGGACACACACACACACACACACACATATCGTGTATCGCTACCAGAATGCCACACATTAAGGAGGTTTAACTTCCAACAGAGTTTAGACTTGATAAAGCACTAAGCTATTTAAAGTATTGCGACCTTTATAAGTCCATATATAATATGACAGTACAATATATAATTTTAGGATACCTAGAAGTGATAAACCATTTAGAAATATATTAATAATGAAATAATACATCTACAACTTAGAATCATTAGCCTACTATTCATAACAAACTAAATTTTTGTGAGACTTCCAAGAAAATGGTGACCCGAAACAAAAACTATACCCATTGTTCACTGAATGAAAAGTATCATTTCACTATATCTTCACTATATCTTCACTTAAAATGTGAATCACAGTAAGAGGAAGTTCTACAGAAAGAAAAAGACTCGAACATTTTACGATGAACTCAAGGTCAGACTCATTATCTGCATGCTAAGTAAACCAGACAAGGCCAATGATTTCATTGGGAGGCAAGAAACACGTGATCAAATCCCGTTGGAGAATAACTTAAATTTAAATGTATGTACTGAACATCAAAGCGAGGCTTAAAGAAGTGTTTAAGATGAATATGACATACCAAAACAATGTAAAGATTATATCTAAGACTGCGTGTATAATAACCCATTCTACAGCGTGTATAGTAACCCATTCTACAGCGTGTATAGTAACACATTCTACAGAAAACTTTGTACAGAATTTGTGAATGAACGTTGTTTTAATCACCATGTTCACAACTGATTTCCCTCCAACAAAATTACATTTAACATTCCAAATATCTTAAGCTCAACTGCCAGGGTTAAAACAACGCTTATACTAAAGCGCACAAAATAACAGATATTTGACATTTTGAACAACTAATCATTGTCGATGACAAGACACGAATCAATAAAAATAATGATAATAATAATAATAATAATAATAATAATAATAATAAGCAATTAGTTCATCAATTAGTGGTAATTTTTTTTAATAGAAATAAGGTATTTTGCAGTATTGAAATATATGGCAGTGATTATTCGGTTTCTCCGTTTAGATACGTTTTGTTTTCTAAGCATTATTTATATTTTGCTTGTTACACTTTAGTTATTTTACCGCATAACAGAAATATATTTATCAACAACTTTGACCTATTGATTTCGGATGTATATTTTCATTTATTTAATAAAATGTTATCCATTTTTCAGAAAAATATTGAGTAAATTATTTCATTGATTCCTCGGTTAAATTTTTTTTTTGTTATCAAATAAGCAGAGCCAAAGCGTGCTTACAATATTATCTATATAGAATTCAATGAACATTATTTTAGACATACTACACATTAAATGTACATAAACTTGGCGATTTAGCTGGCACATTTAAGCCACTAGCATGCTCTTCATTTGAGGGTTTTTTATACCTTACATTCAAAGGGAATCGATTTATTTAAGCTTTGTACAATTCTCTTAATATCGAGCGAAAAATTCATTTCTACACTGAACAAAATTATGTTCATTAAAAAGGACGAAGCATAATTTTCAAAAATTTAATTTAAAAAAAACAACAACAAAACAACTTTACATATAAGATAAGATATGATACGATAAAACCAACTAAAACTGATTCAAACACCGCTCTGCGGAGAAATTTTGTTAAAGTAGTTCCCCAGCACATTACAAGCAAGCCATTTCAGAGTATTTTTGTGACATCCAGTAAGCCAATCTATAAATCTCAATCTAATTTTAAAGTTCTCTCGACATGATATTTTGTGGCATTACTTTAAAAAGACAGACCTGAGTAGTACTGACGTAGCTCAAGGGTCCAGATTAAAATAATTATTTCCCTTCTCTAGGCTAGCAGTGGAAGTGGGGGCTTAGGAGGAGATACAAGAGGAGTCTAGATTCCTATCACTATGCTGAGGAATGCGCTATGAACATTATCGACGTGTTGATCAGAATACTGATAACATAAAAATCTGTTCACCGCTTACAAGTTGGAGGTCGATAATGCATTCTTTGTAACGCTTTGTTCTCCCAACAAGTCGATCGGGTATTTTAGTAGCAACAAGGGGACGCAATTGATCGTTAACTTAGAAGGAACAGACGAATAGAAATGCTGAGACCCGACCTAACCTTCTACCCCCGCCAAGAACACACACACACCGTAAATTTATCTAAAATATGAATTTTGGAATGGTTGGTGTGGAGAAAAATATATTTACATTTTTTTTTAATCTTCATAACTTCGAACGATGTCCAATTTATTTCTGTTGAAAAGAAGGTAGATCTAGAGGCTGAACATTCTAACTATAGATCACATGACAAACCGACAAACTCCGAAACAACACGGAGAGAGGGGAGAGGGGGGGAAGATCGAAAGGTTTGACTTCAGACAGGATGGAAACATAACGAGTCCATTTTTCTTTTTACATCCGATGCGTTAAGTGTCTTTGTATGTATATGTATGTATGTATGTGCATGTGTGTGTGTATGTAGCTCATTTCCAACATTGTCAACTTCTAATAATAATTCACTAGCTTAAAAAGTACTTTTAAGTCTCTGTTACTGTATACGTCCAGTCTCTGTTACTGTATACGTCCAGTCTCTGTAACTGTCTAGTCTCTGTAACTGTCTAGTCTCTGTAACTTTATACGTCCAGTCTCTGTAACTGTCTAGTCTCTGTAACTTTATACGTCCAGTCTCTGTAACTGTCTAGTCTCTGTTACTGTATACGTCTAGTATCTGTTACTATCTAGTCTCTCTATTCTCAGTTACTGTATACGTCTAGTTTCTGTTACTGTCTAGTCTCTGTAACTTTGTACCTCTATTCTCTGTTACTGTATACGTCTAGTATCTGTTACAGTCTAGTCTCTGTAACTTTATACCTCTATTCTCTGTTACTGTATACGTCTAGTATCTGCAGTGAATGTCTTCGATTCCTAAGATTAAGAGGAAGTACTCTGTACTGCAAGATGTTTACTTTGATATATTATTAATATACAGTTACAGAGACTGGACGTATACAGTTACAGAGACTGGACGTATACAGTTACAGAGACTGGACGCATACAGTTACAGAGACTGGACGCATACAGTTACAGAGACTGGACGTATACAGTTACAGAGACTGGACGCATACAGTTACAGAGACTGGACGCATACAGTTACAGAGACTGGACGTATAAAGTTACAGAGACTGGACGTATAAAGTTACACGTGTTTACACTAACCACAAAACCCTATTCAACTGATGCTCACCTTCAGCGTAGATATTCCTCCACTTCTCCCATAAGGAAACTGAGCTCGCCTCTGATATCTGAGTGGACATGATCGCAGGATATACTAATCTCTCGCTTGTATCAATTTTTTTTGATGGTTGTTTTTCTATCCCTGATTCCGAAATTTAGTTTTATCCCGCGAAGAGAATAAAAACAAACTATTTATCAGCCGTCGCGCTGTCACAGGTGAAAGAAATATGAATTGGGTCAAACCTAGCTCGCCCCTCTCACTGTGACGTGATCGATTTTGTCACAAAACTCACTCTCTGGTATTTCCTCCTTCGATCAGTTTGTTGACTCATAAAGTAAACACACAAAAAGTGGGAAATTTCCCTCGTTTTTTTTTTATATAGAACTGTTAACAAATTTGTAAGAAAGTCACAAAGTTTGGTAGTGGCTTGCGGAGACAGTCCAGGTATAGGGTCATACAGCTAATATGTTTTAAGTTTTACAGCAAAACTGTAAGACACTTTTGTGATTTAAAGTTTCACTTCTAAGAGAGTACTTAATTCTAGAAAGAATGTTTATAAGTTCTAAATGTATTATCACATCTATGAACACATCTGGACCTCTGAAATATGAAGGTGTTGCAAGCAATCAGAGAACTGAACGTGTCTACAAAAGCACTCCTCCAATCTCCTACACACAGATCTAAGTTAATCTCATGTCGGAGAAACCTTTTTATTCTATTTTGGTGTCCTCCCTCCGGCCCCTTCTCTCAAACAAAGTCAAGATAATCTGGCTGCGAATGATTTACCTGTTGTGTCCCCCCACTGCTCTACCTTCCACCTGCTGAATGTTGTAAAAACACATTTAAAAAATTGTGATCAAGACATTGATATCACGTTGAACGCCACTTTCAGAAAACTGTCCTACAGAGGTGTTTTCATGAGACAAGAAGAGGTTGGGCGCACTTAGTTAAGTTAGGCAGTGAGCCTGCGCGATGTACACGCCAACCACTGGATGCAGTGGATATAGAAATCAATGTAAATGTTTTGTACTTCACTTTAATGTCGCTCATTTATTCTAACAAGGATTTAAACACACACTATAACAGTTGCCATGGTAACGTTCGTCCTAGGTTTCTATTGTATCGAATACCAACAATTAAACTCTTTGTATTATTTTTATATGATGCACCTCCCTAGTTATGTATTGTAAGATACACCTCCCTAGTTATGTATTGTAAGATACACCTCCCTAGTTATGTATTGTAAGATACACCTCCCTAGTTATGTATTGTAAGATACACCTCCCTAGTTATGTATTGTAAGATACACCTCCCTAGTTATGTATTGTAAGATACACCTCCCTAGTTATGTATTGTAAGATACACCTCCCTAGTTATGTATTGTAAGATACACTTCACTAGTTATCTATTGTAAGATACACCTTACCTGTGTATCTGTTGTCTCAAACATTCCACTATGTATCTATTGTATGAATGTATTGTATGATACAACTCCCATATGTATCATGTATGTACTGCCTGATGCAATCCTCTCTTTGTCATGTATGTAGGGGGAATATGTTTTTTCAAAAGATCTACCATGACAGTTGAATGTGTAAACATTGACAAGGTTTTTAGTCACATGTGACGGTGAATGGAACGGGCTCTAGTCCAAGGTCAAATCGACAGACAGACTACGACAGTGTCAAACAATTGTATCATCGAACATTGTTCTAACCCTAACTCCTTCCAATATATATAGATCAGTGTCGGTTCACCCGTTTTCCCGCGAAATGTCTTGTGGAGGTCATCAGTGAGCTAAGTCACAACGAAGGTCATGAAAAGTCAAAATTAAAAAGGTTGGACTGAGAAACAATTTTTTCTTTCATTTCTAGATCAACCACAACTGGACATGACGGAAGCACTATGAGGGATAGACTAGTTTCACTTTGCCTCAATTAGGTATTGTGTGACATAAGACGGGGTTTTCCGAACCACTTGTGATACACTTATAAACATAATAACATTTAAACAGAATTCTACCGTCCGCATCGAATGCTCAAAATTATTTGCAACTTGTTAAAAATAAATGATGTCTAAGTACAGAGAGAGAATAGAGAGCTCTTCAGAAGTAAAGTTGCTTGGAGGTATGCAACTCGATTTGTGTTTCTTTTCTGTCTTCTACTTCACAAACTAGTAAAATAGTAGAGACACTTTACAAAGTTCTCACAAAAGAGAAATAGATGTAGAAAATATAAAATTGATTGAATTGTTTCGTTTTGCGTTCCATGTTTTGAATACTTCTTTCGATTTAAAGATTTCTACTTCCTAGCACAAAACTTCCACAGAACGGCTGGGGGGGGGGGGGGGGGGTGACAGCGGGAGGAATTCAAACTCGTAATTATAGTAACAATCAAACGACAGTCCAAAGCGCAACCCACACGAACAGGCATCCATTGTTGTTTGCGTTATCGCGGATGAATTCTTTTCTTGAGAAAACGCTATTACTGAGAAATAAATTGTTCACACTAGGCTGTGTTTTAGAAAACAATCTAAAGACATGAACTTGGCAGATAAAAGGAGACAACTCGAGTGGGCAGATGACCAAAGTGCATACAGACTGTTTAATATTCATGCCTGAGCGTTCAAAGTTTACATTTTGATGCGTGCTAGGTTGTTCGTCAAAAACATGTTGGATAAGGTCAACCTGACCCCTTAATGTGTCATCTCCAGGACCCCGAGCAACAACGGATCAGGGGAACGCCCGCAAAAACAGAGGATGATGAAATGGGGGCATATGTAGTTGGGGGGGGGGGAGGTGCGAATGTTACAGTGTCTTGCCATGTATTCTAATTAGATTGTAAGCCCCCCACCCCTTTTTTTAATGCAGCTCTAGTTACTTCCCTTTAGTTTCACATTTGCGAGTGAATCGCAAGTAAACTTCTTCAATACACTGATCGAATTAACAATTTGTACAAGGAGATCACGTGGCCAGTAAAGTGACGAAAGTTTACTTTGGTAACCAAATGTGTTAATGACAGATCGTACGAGTACTTTCCAAGAACAGAGCCGCTGCAACTTCAGAAACTGTGGTACCATCTGGGATTAGTTTTTACGGAGATTGTAAGCACCTAAAGAGCAACGAAACAAAAAGAGATAACTAAATTGAAGAAAGTTCTTCAAATAATCGCAAGTCTGCGGCCTTTGGTTTCCATGATTATTTTGTACGTGTCTGTGCTGTATTTGTTTGTATCTAGTATTATGAAGGCGGCTGTTTTTATTTATTTGTAAATGTACGATTAAAAATTAATTAAAAAAAAAGATTTTTAAAACAAAAATACAAATTAGCATCGCAAATCAACATCAGCAGAAATACATGTTTACACTAAAAAAAAATTAAAGTTCGTCTATATTATGCTTAAATCATTTGAAGTGAATTATATAACAGAAACAAAATTTTATAATTTTTAAACATGGTTATGTCTCAAAAAAAATCCCTGAGAAAGTTAGAAAAAAAAAGCACATTCATTAGTAAATCACTGGAGGTTTGAACAGAAGACAATGCAAGCCGGTAGAACACCGGAACTGTCGGTGATGTTATTTACACAGTGTCCAGAGCTCCAAGTCGGAGATGCTCTTCACACAGTGTCCAGAGCTCCAAGTCGGAGATGTCGGCATGAAATGGTCTGAATTGAAACTAAGTACTTTCAAACTCAGAAAGAAGAAATGATTATCTAACAATTTATCTAAAAATATTTGTTTAAATAGCTCTACACTATTTGTTTCTAGCTACAGCTATTTTGTCTTACCTGTAACTTTGCTTATTGATTGCACAGACGATTTGAACAGGTTTTTAAAAGACACAGACACAACTTCAAGAAGTAGGTCAAACTTTGACCATGCATTAGAAATGTCAACAATTTAAGTATTTGGACCATCACGCCAAAATGGCACCACAAGTCCACTATTGCAAGTGGCGTCCTTACACCAAGTGCATCTTAAAACATCAAGGTATGTAAGTTTGTCAAGATGTGTTTGAAAACATCAAGGTATGTAAGTCTGTCAAGATGTGTTTGAAAACATCAAGGTATATAAGTCTGTCAAGATGTGTTTGAAAACATCAAGGTATCTAAGTCTGTCAAGATGTGTTTGAAAACATCAAGGTATCTAAGTCTGTCAAGATGTATTTGAAAACATCAAGGTATCATAAGTCTGTCAAGATGTGTTTGGCCATTGAATTTTGTCTGGGGGTAAAAAAGTAAAAAGAAAATGTCTCATGCTGCAATGTAAGGTGCACGCTGTGGAGCTAGGGCTTAAAGTCAGTGGGCATTAAGTGTCATCCACCAGTGCAGTCAAGCGATCATTCAGACAAGTTTGTTGGAAAGATAAGCTTAAATGCTGATATATAGTTAGGATAATCGACATTGATATTATCATAGACAATTTCACAATGGTCGTTTCAACTTGAAAACAAAAATAAGTTGAATACAATTGAAGTCATCATTGCCTAATATCAAAATGGTAGGCGTATTGAATGAGTTGAAGTTTTACTGTCAACTTAAATACATACGAGCGACATTGTGCTGAACTAATTACATAGTGAACACCCAAGTTGATTGAAATAGATTCTTACAGTAATGTCTAGACTATACAAAAAGACAGACATTGGATCCAACAGCCATGCATTAGCAAGACAAATAGAAAAGACAGACATTGGACCACACAGACATTAGACAAAACAAACAATAGACAACCTAGACAATTCAGAGGCAAACAATTAACATTTGAAATGTGTACGACATTGTACGCGCTACAATTAGATAGTCAAATCAAAATATAAATGATTGTCTCAAGAACTCAATAACTTCAGGTGCAGTGTATAGAAAAATGAGCAAGTGTTTATACATACGCTATTTAAGAAAAAATTTAATGGCGTGGGATCTGATATTGTCAGGGGCGTGGCCTAGCTCATAAGGATACAAAGTCACCTGGTGAAGATCTGTCATCATTTATCAAGCCTGGGTCACAGTCAAGTCAGGTCAATGAAATGACAATACACAAACACCACATGGAAGATTTAAACAAACAACTTATGACGTTTCTAAATTCTGTGACTCGAACCCTAACCCTAACCCTAACCCTAACCCTAACCCTAACCCTAACCTGAACACAAATTTAATATAAAAGAAAAGTGTTAACAGTTCTGTTCATGATCAGTGTTACATTGCTCAAGGTCACTGGGCAACTACTTGGAGGATCTTGTTTAAAAATAGGTTTAGATTTATTTATATTTCGACGTTGCAGTCATCCAAAAACGGTGTTTCTAGTGTTGGCCTCCTTCAGTCGCAGAATGACAAAGATATTCCTTACATCTCGTAGAACACTTTGTCATGCGACTGAAGATTATGGCGCGACATTCTTGTCCAAATACAGACAATACAATCCAAAATTTTATTTTTGCTAACGAGATGAAATCAACTTATCAAACAAACTGAATGAATTGGATACTTTTTTTAAGCCCACATAAGGAACACTGACTTTCTGTTCTGTTTGTCTGTCTGGTTTGAATCATTTTTTTTCCTTATTAACTTTTTATTTCCCGAAATGGAGAATGTTGACTGGCTCTCTCTCTGTCTTTTATGTTAAGTATTCAACAGACTATTGCGCTTAATTACACTTTTACACTAAGTGTTTGAACAAACATAGTATGTATGAATGTAGCACTCACTGGCTAAGTGGTTAAAACACAAATTGCTACATATGAAGGTAGCACTCACTAGCTATACATTAAACACAAAGAAACATGAATTAAAATATAACAAAAGTACAAATAGAGTAACTGAACATTAAACATGTCAATAACAAAATTCAAGTCGATGTGAGTACGATGAAGCTCTAGCAGATAACTGGTGCGTCAGATGTGTAGGACCCTTTACACCAGTACGGACAAAACGGCTGAGTGGATTAAGTTCGGACTGTACACTGTGAGCCGTGTTGGATCAAGTCCTAGACAGATCAATGAGCTAGAAGATTATAGGCACGCTCTTACAAGCCAGCCCTCCCCTTCCAACACGTACACCCCAATGGTTTAGTATTGGTCACATCTTTAAAATGCATGAGATGATAGAACCTAAGAAACTGGACATCACTTAACAAAAACATTCTACAATAGTCTACCCCAATGGTTTAGTATTGGTCACATCTTTAAAATGCATGAGATGATAGAACCTAAGAAACTGGACATCACTTAACAAAAACATTCTACAATAGTCATAGATTCCACTGCAATAGTCGACATTTACAGACTCTAAGCATCAGATAGAAACATACAGTTGGAATCGATCATCAGTAGAGTGTTGACTTTAAGAACAGTGGATCATGATTAAGGATCAATGAATATTTGAAATCGACATTCACAATGGGACATTGACTAACAATAAATCAAGTTGGTTTTAAATATCAAAATGTCAACTTCAATTGTAGGCGATATAACCGTAGGCCTATGTAGGGCTAAGAGAACAACCTCCCAAGTCTACGAATAACCAGCTATTTTAAGACTACTTACATTTAGTCTAAATAATTTTGTAAAAAATATATGCATGTCTATTATAAAAGTGTGATTGGGCCGAGACGTTATTTAATCTATTTACAACAGTTGACCATTTAGTCAACCATTTAGCTTAGTTGAAAAGCAGGGAACAATAACTCATGAAAATACAATTAATATGGGTCACTACATTATTGCCTCCCTTATACTTGAATACATCAATGCAAGTATTGCTCAATACGCTTTTGAAGTACTTTTAGGTACATGGACTGTCATTTCAGAGAAAAAAAATACTAGGCACGTTATTTTGTTTTGTTAATTTCATAGTTATAACTTTCAAAACTCAACTAATTAATTATGTTCATCATGTTAATTGAAAAATACAGATTTTTTTTTGTGTAGAAACTTTTAGAATTATATCTCATTAATATGTGGGTGTGCGGTGTGCAGTGTGCGTTCGTGTGAGCTGCCTTGTGTTTGTTGTGTGTGTTTTAGCTGTACAGGTACACTGACCTTGAAAAAGCTTATTGTCAAGGTCAGCTGATGGGGACAAGACGACATTGGCTTTCCTCTTCACAACACTCTGTGAGATGATGGCTCTCCTCTGCAGCTCCAGGCTCTGGAGAGTGTCTTGGGAGAAATCACCTTCCACGCTGGATTCTTTCTCTCGCCGGACCACCACTTTAGGCTGCACCATGTCCGCAAAATGTTTGGCCTTATCCACCAACTCTTTGCCCTTGGGGGACATCGTGCCCCACTCACCACTCGGCGACTTCTTCAAATTTTGAGAACCGTTTTCCTGTTTGACGAAGGCGGAACTGTCTGAGTATTGAGGCTGGGGCGCAATGTTGGGCTTCTTGTTGTGGGCTCTGACGTCCTGATCGTACATGCTCGGAGGTTTCGAGGACAGGGGGGAAGATGAGGTACTGAATATTGTTTCGTGGAAGCCAGATTCTGGGCTGTCGGCGGACCGAGCGGGGCTCTTTCTGTCCGAGCTTCCAGGACTACCACGCCCATTGCCTCCGCCACTTTCAGAAGTACTGGAAAGACTTAAATGACCACTGTCTCCTGTTAATATAGACGTAACAAATATTATAACAAATGTTTGTTTTTTATTATTGACGTATTGTAAAATATTAAATCAATTGGTTATGATTACGATACAAAACATTCTAAAATAGAGCCACAATTTACGAGGGATGGTGATTCAGATTTTTTTAAAAAGTCATCTTTGGGTCGATTCTTTAGGAGGAATGCATTTTAAATGACTTGCCAGACCCAGTTTGTACTTTTGTCACATGCGGGGAAATACGTTGTGTCGTCAACGTGTGCTTTCTTTTAGCTCTTTGTAAGAGCCATACTAAATCTACTTTTGTATCTTACTAGAGTCCAAATACAATAAAATTTTATGGACATACTTCTGGCTCATTACGAGGACTAAAAACTAACTATAGACTTTTGTATGACTTCTCCCCGCTATTCCCGATGCCCCTTACGTAAATATGATCGTACTAACAAAACTTATTACTTTCAACAGGAAAGTTATTTTAGGACTCCTGTAGTCAGTGTTTAAAAAAAGTCCTTGAACTACTAAATCTACCGAGTGCTCAATACTTATAGAATATAAACTTTGGTAAATACAAAGAGTCATAAACATACAAAAACGTCACAAGTAACTCTCTTGTCTTATCTGAGTGATAACCTGTAGGTCTTATCTTAAGTGAATCAGAAACTTGAAACAAAACCGACAGCAATAAACTCGTGTAGTCCCTAGCAGAAGTGACGCCAATAAGATTTTTTACAATCTGTGCCACCAGGGCCCTGGAGGGGGTCTCAAAATGGAATGATAATCTCTCTTAGGCTCATAGTGTAAAAGAAAAAAAAAGGTTATAACACTAAATCTAAAAGAATGTCCTAGTAAACTTGGAAATTGACGTGTACACGAAAGGATGACTTCCAATAGTCATCAAAGTGTTGGGAGTCAGAAGTAAGGTGCAAGAAAGGCGCAGCTTTACACGAGGCTACGCAGACTCACCAGTGACCTATAATGTTCTAGTGACATACGATACAGACAATTTTCTTGGTCGTGCAGATTTTCAAATTCCAGGGATAGGGTTTGAACTTCTTCCACTGCGGTCACTTCAACAGCTGGCCAAATAAATGGACAACAATCATGTGGATTTTTTTATTGTTTGTTATTAGAATTTTAAAAAAATAATTCTATTATCCTGATGTTTTTTTAAGTGTAAATGCAGGGTGTATGTAGGACTTGGAAACTTGCTAAGAATATACAAGAATATAAAGACAACATAGTTTCATTGACAAAGATCTCAAGTTCACTTAGACGAAGTTAAAGACATTTAAAACCTGAACTTACCGGGGGAAAACGTTTCAGATCCATTTCTGACGTAATCATCAAGGTCATCCAAACTGTTCATATTTATTAAGTTGTTTGTAAACTGATTCCGCTTGTTGGCATTCACGTCAGTTGTCTCTGTGAAATTGAGGAGTGGGTCGAAAGACTGAAAGAAATCTCCTGTCTTGGCTGGAATGGTGGAAGCATCGGGGACACTAAAGTTGTTCTTTTCTGAAAATGTGGATGTAGAGAGGGGGTCGAAGTCCGATAACTTGTGTTCCTTTACGGAATAGGTGGTGGAGTTGTGCCCTTTGATTTTTGGGCGCTGCTGTTCAGTGAGAGTCAATGGAATAGTGTACTCTGTAATGATCAGCGTTTCTTCTTGGTCCAAGAGACTGGCGTCGATCAAGGGTGGCTCTGCTGTGCTGAGGGGAAGGGGTGGAGGAGCAGAGCTGGGGAGAGGTGGAGGAGAAGTAGGTAGAGGTGGAGGGGCCTCATCGTCCGAATCCAAGAGCTGCGCGTTACTAGGCAACTTGGCTTCCACGCGATTCTGAACCATAGACATTGTGACGTCTACCGAATCGTCCAACACTTCCAAATTAGTTGACTTAATAGGATTACTGTCTGGATATTGTCTAGCTTCTTGAATGGAGATCTCAAAAGGTTGATCAGATTCTAGAAAAAGAGTTTCGTGTGTATTTGGTACATTTGAAGTAAACTTGGTAATAATAGTTTCTTCCTGAGCAGCTGTGTTCATGTCAGAACAAATCTGTATAATATCTACGTTTGTATTGGAGTCGTCCTTAGGTGTAACTATTTGTTCAAGATGATTGATTTCTGGGATTGTAAGTGATTGTCCATTCTCATGTTTTGACGGTTCAGAATCTAAACTGTCTATTAAACATTGGAAAGCGCTTTCACTGCTTAGGACTGGCGGAGACTCTGGGGATGGAAGCTCAAGAGAAGTTTCCGAAGAGCCTAATCGTTTTTTCAGTCTAGGAGGTCTTTGTGGCACAGAGAATGAATCGCTTGAGCTTTTGCTGTTTTTGCTCTCTACGTCTGCTGCAGAGTTCCTATCTGCTTTTGTAACACGTACGTTGTTTTTTGAAATGATTTGATTGGTGGAATCTGTTGAACTTGGATCAGCAGAAGTGAAAATATCTGGGGTTTTCTCGGATGTTACAGTTGAGTTGACAAAAGCGGTTGAGCTGGCAGTGATAGCTGGAGGCTCAGGCGCTCTTACTGTCTTTGAGGATCGAACAGGAGTCTCTGGAATTGAAGGTGGTTGGTTACCCAATGAAAGTTCGTAGCTTGCAGAGGTAGTCAGAGAAATGTCTTCCGACTTTGAACGAGATAAAATATTTTTCCTTTGATCTGGTTTTGCCTGCTCAGACTTTTTATTCCATGCACTTGAAACTGGAACCGGGATTTCCTCCACTTGGATTCGTCTTCCTAAAGCGATGGAAGCCAAATCCAAAGAAAGATCATCTTTTCTTCGGCTTGTTTTGAGGGTTAATGTAGATTTGTCTGGATTAGAAATGTTGGGAATAGGTACCGAGTCGTCTTTACTAGACGGTTGCTTTTCTTCATGTATCTGTTCTCTCAGAGTTTCGTGTTTCTGGAAATCATTGTTTTCCAGAATCTGTGAACGCCTGTTTAATCTATATTCTCTGGCGGCTCTTGCTACTTCCGGTGTGTCCAACGAAATGCTTCTCTCCCCTGCATAGCTGTATCTCTTAGAAGCGTCTTTGGTTCTTCCTGTCCCTTTGATTCCGGCCCTAAGGCGATCAGTTATAGATCTTCTAGGCACTCGGGATTTCTCTGTCTTCTCTTCCTGTTCCCTGGCTCGTTGTCTAGCAGTATAGTCTTCGGGATTTCTCTGAGGAGACACAAACATTTATACACTATACTTTACACAAAGCACACATACACAAGCACACATTAATTGCAATAGGCAACAAAAATATACTCACTGAGACTCACCCAGACTAAACTTTTTAACTGGTAAATCCCAAAATTCAACGTTAAATAGAATACACTAATCTAAATATATCTATTATTTTAGCCTTTGAATTTTTTTAAAATTATAAGAACAGAACGAAGGCGTAATATTTAAAAAAATTAACATAACAAGGGAAGTAACACAGGTAGAACTTTATAAAGATATTTCCTGTTAGAATGAGACAGAAATTCGGTGCAACTCTTAAGAATGTGTGTTGTTGATGCAACTTTTAAGTGTGTTGGTTGTTGATGAAAAATACAAATCACCTGATCCAGAACACATCGTTGTGAAGTTGGGCTGTCAACTAGTGAGAATGTTTTCAAACCCACTGGCCTAGTCAAAGTGAACAACAGAAGAAGACGTCAATGTAGATGTTTACTTCCATCACACACAAACTCTAGATGTGTGCTCTGTTCACTCAGCATTTCACTTGAGACTGTACTCAACTAGAACATCGATATGCAGGGAGGGGGAGCGGGGGGGGGGGGTAACAAGTCTAGCTTGATATCAGAAGAAAAAAATACGCCATCTGGTGTGTTGTTTTTTAACTTCTACCCACTCCTAAGCCCAAGCAGATATACTCACACACATGCGTCTACCTCAAGACACATGCACGATAAAACACACACCATACACACATATACAGTCAGTTTCTTTGATTCATTTTTGACATATCAATTTAAGATTGGGCATATAGTAGTAAACGAGAGTGTGTATGTGTGTGTGTGTGTGAGAGAGAGAGAGAGAGAACAAAATAAAATAACAAGTTAGATAGCACTTTTGACCAAATTATTTATTGAAAGATATTCAAGTCACTATAACTTTAATCCGGACCCAGATTCTCTTATTTAGCTTTCATACAAAGCAATGTTATCCTAATTGGAAAATTAGAACAAACTAGTGTTATCACAACTATTTAGTGTTACTATAAATTAATGTAATCACAACAACTAAGTGTTACATTTAACTAGTGCCATCATGACAATTTAGTGTTCCTTTTTACTCGGAAAAATGTCTATTATTGAAGAAGTCCGATCACTTAAAACAGCCCCCCCCCCCCCTCGGGGTGCTCAATGCTTGCCAAAATGTGCAACTGTTTACTAAAGTGTTTAAACTATCGCACTATTTACAATTTGTGCTGTTCAAATATCATTAAATGTTTAATAAATAACAAAAATCAGATGCTAAACATATTATGTTACACACTCCTAAGCGATGAAACATACTCACGTAATGCATTACACGTACACTCAATGAAGAAGGTCTAAAAAAAAATTAATATTTACGAAATTCTAAGAAAATAAAATTCTAGAGAGCTACTGGATCGACATCATCTTTTTAAAAACAAAATTGAAATAACTACAAAATGTACATCACAAAACATTACACACAACAAAATTGAGGACTGACTTACTGTTAGAGACTGTGACACTGCAGGTGTATGTATGTCTATGTTTTAAAATGAAATCTCCAATGTACTGTATAAATATTTAATTGTCTAACAGGCCAACATCTGATAATATGTGTGTCGCTCTTTATTTCATCATCACTCGACACTATTTACAATCGGACTAGAGTAACGAACTTTATGGCCGTTTAAAATGAATTTAAAATAGTGCAATAGTGCAAATTATCTCATTTCATTGGGAATTAATGTTTAAACAGAGGAATAAAATTCAAACTACAAAGGGAGATAGAAACTTAAAGATTGTAGAGACTAAAGGAGATTTCAAAAAAGTTTCCAACTGGATTATCTCCCTTTTTAATTGAAAGATTCTGTATTCTACAACAGAGATTCTCAAACTATTTTTTTAACCTGGATCCCTTTACATAGTCGAAACTTGCCCAGGTAGCCCTTAGTGAAAAAGCTACACAAATGCTGGGTATATCAGCTACAAATGTTGTCAACAAAATCTCCACCAGCAACCATTTCTATAGTCGGTTTGTTTTATTTGTGATGAGGTTTGTAACCAGTTGAATCCACATTCTACCAAATTGAAAGACTGAAAAGCAGTCAACTATTTGTGTACACTAGCCACTATTCAGGAGATAAAAGTGTCATTTATGTGTCTAACCAGTAGTGGGGATAGATAAAAGTGTCATCTCTGTGTCTAACCAGTAGTGGGGATAGATAAAAGTGTCATCTCTGTGTCTAACCAGTAGTGGGGATACATAAAAGTGTCATCTCTGTGTCTAACCAGTAGTGGGGATAGATAAAAGTGTAGGCTCTGTGTCTAACCAGTAGTGGGGATAGATAAAAGTGTAATATCTGTGTCTAACCAGTAGTGGGGATAGATAAAAGTGTCATCTCTAGTGTCTAACCAGTAGTGGGGATAGATAAAAGTGTCATCTCTGTGTCTAACCAGTAGTGGGGATAGATAAAAGTGTAATCTCTGTGTCTAACCAGTAGTGGGGATAGATAAAAGTGTCATCTCTGTGTCTAACCAGAAGTGGGGATAGATAAAAGTGTCATCTCTGTGTCTAACCAGTAGTGGGGATAGATAAAAGTGTCATCTCTGTGCCTAATCAGTAGTGGGGATAGATAAAAGTGTCATCTCTGTGTCTAACCAGTAGTGGGGATAGATAAAAGTGTCATCTCTAGTGTCTAACCAGTAGTGGGGATAGATAAACGTGTCATCTCTGTGTCTAACCAGTAGTGGGGATAGATAAAAGTGTCATCTCTGTGTCTAACCAGTAGTGGGGATAGATAAAAGTGTAGGCTCTGTGTCTAACCAGTAGTGGGGATAGATAAAAGTGTAATCTCTGTGTCTAACCAGTAGTGGGGATAGATAAAAGTGTAGGCTCTGTGTCTAACCAGTAGTGGGGATAGATAAAAGTGTAATATCTGTGTCTAACCAGTAGTGGGGATAGATAAAAGTGTAATCTCTGTGTCTAACCAGTAGTGGGGATAGATAAAAGTGTCATCTCTGTGTCTAACCAGTAGTGGGGATAGATAAAAGTGTCATCTCTGTGCCTAATCAGTAGTGGGGATACATAAAAGTGTCATCTCTGTGTCTAACCAGTAGTGGGGATACATAAAAGTGTCATCTCTGTGTCTAACCAGTAGTGGGGATACATAAAAGTGTCATCTCTGTGTCTAACCAGTAGTGGGGATAGATAAAAGTGTCATCTCTAGTGTCTAACCAGTAGTGGGGATAGATAAAAGTGTCATCTCTGTGTCTAACCAGTAGTGGGGATAGATAAAAGTGTCATCTCTGTGTCTAACCAGTAGTGGGGATAGATAAAAGTGTCATCTCTGTGTCTAACCAGTAGTGGGGATAGATAAAAGTGTAATCTCTGTGTCTAACCAGTAGTGGGGATAGATAAAAGTGTAGACTCTGTGTCTAACCAGTAGTGGGGATAGATAAAAGTGTAATATCTGTGTCTAACCAGTAGTGGGGATAGATAAAAGTGTAATCTCTGTGTCTAACCAGTAGTGGGGATACATAAAAGTGTCATCTCTGTGTCTAACCAGTAGTGGGGATAGATAAAAGTGTCATCTCTGTGCCTAATCAGTAGTGGGGATACATAAAAGTGTCATCTCTGTGTCTAACCAGTAGTGGGGATACATAAAAGTGTCATCTCTGTGTCTAACCAGTAGTGGGGATACATAAAAGTGTCATCTCTGTGTCTAACCAGTAGTGGGGATAGATAAAAGTGTCATCTCTGTGCCTAATCAGTAGTGGGGATACATAAAAGTGTCATCTCTGTGTCTAACCAGTAGTGGGGATACATAAAAGTGTCATCTCTGTGTCTAACCAGTAGTGGGGATACATAAAAGTGTCATCTCTGTGTCTAACCAGTAGTGGGGATAGATAAAAGTGTCATCTCTAGTGTCTAACCAGTAGTGGGGATAGATAAAAGTGTCATCTCTGTGTCTAACCAGTAGTGGGGATAGATAAAAGTGTCATCTCTGTGTCTAACCAGTAGTGGGGATAGATAAAAGTGTCATCTCTGTGTCTAACCAGTAGTGGGGATAGATAAAAGTGTAATCTCTGTGTCTAACCAGTAGTGGGGATAGATAAAAGTGTAGACTCTGTGTCTAACCAGTAGTGGGGATAGATAAAAGTGTAATATCTGTGTCTAACCAGTAGTGGGGATAGATAAAAGTGTAATCTCTGTGTCTAACCAGTAGTGGGGATACATAAAAGTGTCATCTCTGTGTCTAACCAGTAGTGGGGATAGATAAAAGTGTCATCTCTGTGCCTAATCAGTAGTGGGGATACATAAAAGTGTCATCTCTGTGTCTAACCAGTAGTGGGGATAGATAAAAGTGTAATCTCTGTGTCTAACCAGTAGTGGGGATACATAAAAGTGTCATCTCTGTGTCTAACCAGTAGTGGGGATAGATAAAAGTGTCATCTCTGTGCCTAATCAGTAGTGGGGATACATAAAAGTGTCATCTCTGTGTCTAACCAGTAGTGGGGATACATAAAAGTGTCATCTCTGTGTCTAACCAGTAGTGGGGATACATAAAAGTGTCATCTCTGTGTCTAACCAGTAGTGGGGATAGATAAAAGTGTCATCTCTAGTGTCTAACCAGTAGTGGGGATAGATAAAAGTGTCATCTCTGTGTCTAACCAGTAGTGGGGATAGATAAAAGTGTCATCTCTGTTTCTAACCAGTAGTGGGGATAGATAAAAGTGTCATCTCTGTGTCTAACCAGTAGTGGGGATAGATAAAAGTGTCATCTCTGTGTCTAACCAGTAGTGGGGATACATAAAAGTGTCATCTCTGTGTCTAACCAGTAGTGGGGATAGATAAAAGTGTCATCTCTGTGTCTAACCAATAGTGGGGATACATAAAAGTGTAATCTCTGTGTTTAACCAGTAGTGGGGATAGATAAACGTGTCATCTCTGTGTCTAACCAGTAGTGGGGATAGATAAAAGTGTCATCTCTGTGTCTAACCAATAGTGGGGATACATAAAAGTGTCATCTCTGTGTCTAACCAGTAGTGGGACTTTGTTTGAACATTGGTTTTAAGTTCGTCATTTGTGAATATTTCAATAAGCGACTCTTGCAATGGTGTGGATTCATCTGTTTGAAATCTTTGTCCATCCACAGCACATTTCAACACCTAATCGGGAATATCCAAGTGAAGATTGTTTTCAAATAGTTGGTTTAGGTCGTCAAAATAATAATTCGTAATAGACTAACAGCAGTGAGGGGCGAGTTATTAAAATGATCCGATTGGATAAACTGGCTTTTAGCGTAGAAGTTATTTTAATTATATACAATTTCCATATTTTTGCGGACTCCTTACGTTCGACTCACGGACCCTGGGGGTCCGCGGACCACACTTTGAGAACCAATGCTCTAGAACGTTATCACTGATCTAACACAAAAGCATATAGACTGCATATAGACTGCATATAGACTGCATATAGACTGCATATAGACTGCAATAAGACTGCATATAGACTGCAATAAGACTGCATATAGACTGCAATAAGACTGCAATAAGACTGCATATAGACTGCAATAAGACTGCAATAAGACTGCAATAAGACTGCAATAAGACTGCAATAAGACTGCATATAAACTGCATATAGACTGCAATAAGACTGCAATAAGACTGCAATAAGACTGCAATAAGACTGCAATAAGACTGCAATAAGACTGCAATAAGACTGCAATAAGTCTGCAATAAGTCTGCAATAAGACTGCAATAAGACTGCATATAGACTGCAATAAGACTGCAATAAGACTGCATATAGACTGCATATAGACTGCAATAAGACTGCAATAAGACTGCATTAAGACTGCATTAAGACTGCATATAGACTGCATATAGACTGCATATAGACTGCAATAAGACTGCAATAAGACTGCAATAAGACTGCAATAAGACTGCAATAAGACTGCAATAAGACTGCAATAAGACTGCAATAAGACTGCAATAAGACTGCAATAAGACTGCAATAAGACTGCAATAAGACTGCAATAAGACTGCAATAAGACTGCAATAAGACTGCAATAAGACTGCATAGAGACTGCAATAAGACTGCAATAAGACTGCAATAAGACTGCATATAGACTGCAATAAGACTGCAATAAGACTGCAATAAGACTGCAATAAGACTGCATATAGACTGCAGGTTTGTTTCTTTGTAGTTTCTCTTTCTCAAGTAAAGAAAAAACAAGATTGGCAGGTAAATGTTTCAATGTGTCAACTTGAGGAAGATATGGGAGGAAGGGGGAGGAGAGAGACTTGAGAGGACATAAAGAGAGAGAGAGAATGGAAGGAGAGGCCGGAGGAAGATACGGGAGGGAGGTGGAGGAGAGAGACTTGAGAGGGACCTAAAGAGAGAGAGAGAATGGAAGGAGAGACCGGAGGAACATACGGGAGGGAGTTTGAGGAGATAGACTTGAGAGGGACATGGAAGGAGAGACCGGAGGAAGATAAAATAGAAAAATGTTTTTAGAGACTTCAAGATAGTGCACATTAATACTTAGTAATAAGTTATACAAATTTTGAATGCACGATTAATTTAATTTTGGAATTTGACTTGCAAACACAGATATAACTGATTACAGATTAATTTCTTGTTTTAAAAATAGGTTTTATGTCTGTGCATATTTTATTTTACAAGCAAAATGGTTAGATTTCCAAAGACTAAAAGTAGCTGTCGTATCTAGATCTAGATGGAACAAGATAAAGGTGGAGGTAAAATAAGATGTTTAATAGCGCTTTTAGTTTTTGAAATATAAACATAAGATAACAGGCAAGAGAGAGAAAGAGAGGGAGGAGAGAGACAGTGAGAGCTAGAGAGAGAGAAGAAGTGGTGACTATATATATAACTTGCTGTTGATGGAGTTTGATCAAAGAGAAACTTGAAAGACGCAGTTGTGGTTGTAGATCTAGTGACAAGCTTTTCAAATGTCTTCTTCAATTTATGGTATTAGTCATCTATTGATGGACTTAATACTGGTAGTAACAAATAGAAAGTTCAATACATGGAAATAAATAACATAGATCTTCATATCTGGCGTGAACATATTGTATAATGTGATATTAAAAGCGTGAAGGGCATTAACATTTACTTTGAGGGTTTTTTATTTTTTTTTTTTTAAGGGGGTTGGGGGAAATGTAGGATTTTAGGTTTGTTTTATGGGTTAGGGTTGAATTAGCCTACAGTTAAATAATTTTAGGGGTTCTATTGCTTTTGCATTGCTGGGTAAGGAAGAATTAGTTATATAGATAGGGCTTCACTTAATTATATAGGGTAGGGGTGAATGGAGGTTTAAAAATGTGAAGCATGGACCCACTGACCTTAATTTAGATCAGTGCTTGGACTTAATAGTGAATTATCATTTTAGAATTTTAGATAGCTCTACGTTTTTGGTCTTGAATTTAAAAAGTTATTTCTAAAATTTACGAAACAAAACATATGATGTAAACTAAACATATATATTGCTGTTTTTAGCGGCTTTCGAAAGGAGAAAAGACGCTATTAGTTGTTTTTTTTAATTGTCCGTCCGTCTGTCACGTTTAGATCTCAAAACATAGAAAATATATTGAAAATTCGATTTCCTGATATTTTACAACTTACAAAATTAAGGTTCAACCCTCAAAGCTATTTTTTATCTTCTAAAACATTTTTTTTTTTTGTTTTTAAATGCACCAATTTTATAACTATTAGCTATCAACAGTATAAACAGGGGAGGCTATAGTTAGAATAGTTAGAAGAATAATTATTATTATGTTTATTTTATTAACACTTATACAAACAGTTGTGTGTAAAAATCAAAAGACAAATTAGACGTAGACATAAAATATAGACACAAAAGAGTTACCCAGTGCAACACAAACATAATAGATCTTACTTTTTTAGTGACCTCCTCCTTTCAAAAGGGAGAGAATTGTGAAACCCAAGCCACACCCCATCAACCATACAGAGCAAAACAAGGGGAGGCAAGACAAGAGCTTATACTTTGTAAAACTACTTCAACCGTCCACTCGTGATCATGTGACCTCAATGACTTGAAAATGTCTACAGGAGAGCTGGGAAGTATTGCTTGTTCGCGGGCTTATTCGAAGCAGAACCAACAAGTGGTGGACCAAGAACTATTTCATTTTGAAATATGATCTACAAGAAGAAGATTTCTGTCATTCTACAGTTTAGTTTTGAATCTATAACAAAATGAATATTAAATTCCGCATGTTGAAATATTATTGTACTGTACATTTATTTTATTCCCCAGGTGTTCTTCAGCTGATGGAAAGCTGCTCAAGCTATACCAATGCGGGCTCTGGTGAAGCTGATGCCAAGCAGATGGACATGAGGTGGGGACAGTTGGAGAGACTCGCCCAGAACCGAGAAGCCTGGAAGAGGCTGGCCGGCGGCGGATGTCCCAGAAAGGACCACAGGCAGAGATGAATGAGATGAAATGTACTATTATTGGGTGGATGTCTCTATGCATGTGTTTGTAGTATTCACAAACAAAATGCTCGATGAGAAACTTGTAATACCAAACACGTAGTAGTTCTAAATGTGAGTGATATCCTTTGATGTGGGCATGTCAACTGGTGTTTAGCCAATATCAAAGTGAAACTATTATCAACTGGTTTTTAGTGTTTTTAAATCAAGAAGAGAAGCAAAATCCTAATACTTTGCTTTATGTCACCGAAATAAATAAAGATACATTTAAGACATGGAGAAAAACAATGTTTAGTCCCTACTTTTGGATCTATTCCCGAGTCAATATTAACATGTGAAGGATGCAATATTTTCCAATATCTATTTTCAATGGAATAATAAAACTTAAAGTCATACATGCTATCAAAGGATACTACTGCCATACATGCTAACAAATGATTTAGTAACATAGTTAAGATTTTAAGCCAATTAACTTTAAGGTGATGATCAATAAATAACTGTATTTTTAAAAAAAAATTTGCCTGAATTTTGAGAACATTGAGGTATAAAATATGTTGCCCTCCCGCCCCGCAAAGAAAAGTTGATGAAATGTTTCCGACTTCTAAAACAACGAACTAGCACGACTTGTAGTTGAACTTCCCCCCCCCCCCCCCCCCCGCCCCGCCCCAGGTTAACAAAGTGTGTGTCTTGTTAACAACATTGGATACTTTACTTCACTGACACTGGGAGATACCTAGTTGGTTTTTTATGACACACACACACACATACAGGAACAAGCTAGAGTTTATTTAGCTGTAAATATTCTCTACATCATTCAATGTTTTCATGCTTCAAGTTTATGACAGACTTCAGTTTGCTATTGGACGATCTGTTTTGCTTTGTTTTATATGTTTCCAATTGCTTGTCCAGGATTGAAGATTAATTTATCCAAGGGCCAAAACTTCCGAAAGGACGGTGGGGGAGGGCGGGGAGCAGAGATCGAACCCGGGACCATCGAGAGTCAACATTCATACCACACGACCAGGCACACATCCTATGCCGAATAACAATAAAAAGCTAGCTATTTGGTGTATCCGGTGTATAGATTATAGAAAGTGCTGATTAGCACTGTGCAATATAAATGTATAAGATAAAGTGTGTGCACAGCATTGTTTATTATACAGTGGTCAACAGTGATCTATTAAATAGCATCCTTGACATTACTTAGAATCGAACATTTATGGTAAAAATAACAGGGAAGTGAGTCAGCAAACAAGGAATAAAAAAAAATACACTTCACGTTTTCCTCGTTGTATGAACTTTCTACTTAGCTACTGTGTAATATAAAATGTATAAGATAAAGTGTGTGCACATTATAGCATTGTCTATTATACAGTGGTAAACATTGCAAAGAATAGAACATTTATTGTGAAAATAACTGGGAAGTGAGTCAGCAAACAAGAAAGAAAATAAAAACACTTCTCACGTTGTCCTCGTCGAATGAACCTTTCTACTTCAGGTCTCACTTTGTAACCCCACTAGATGTAATTAGTGGATTTAATGACTTGGAAAAAAGTTGTAGAACTTCAATTGGAACTCGAGGACACAAGCCCCCCACCCCCCAATACACTGACGGCTGTGCCAGCGGGGTACTTATGAGAACAGAAGGCTTTATACTTGTCTATTGTTAGGTTCAAACTTTTAAGTGGCAAAGTATCTTATATAATACAGACGTTACTTCAAAAAAGAAGATGATTACGTTTAAAGGGGACTTATTCAACATATACCGCCACATCAGTCAAGTACAATTTCTCACCCTTGTTCGATGCCAAACAAAAATATGAATGAACAATTCTACTAATTGGTTATTGTTTTATGGATTCTTGTTTTGTAGATGCCAATGAATAATTGTGCAAAGTTTCAACTTGATCCAAGAATGGGTGTGGGAGAAATAACGTGTACAAACCTTTACTACACGAACTGTAGACAGAGTTGATATAAGCTTTGCCTAACTTAGAACTGAATAAGTTAAAGTATAGAATATCACGGAAATTTGAAGATGAGACTCCAGAGCTAATTGGACACATTGGTAACGTCCAAAAATAAAGGTTTTAATCGCGCATTGTCGACCAATTGTTCTGAGTTTATATTTCAAGGAAGAACTCTGTATGTTTCTATGTCATTTGTTTGTAAGTCACTGGCTCAGTATGTACCTATGTTTAGTCACAGGAATATCTGGCCAGTTGTGTAATATGTACCTACAATGTCACGTTTTGACACTGAGCTATTCGTCTGTCGTGTGTACATGCTGTGTAAACGTGTTTATGTGGCATGTTTGAGTCGTCAGAAATGCTAATGAATAATTTATCATTAAAATGTATGAGACAATTCTTCTTCGTTCTCATTTTAACATGGAGGGTTCAGATCAGGTAGTTCTCCATATAGTTTTTGTTCTATGGGAGGGTTTGGGGCCAGAGTCTTGTTCGGGCCTCTTGATATAGTATGCAGCTTTGAAAGACATGGTCAGCATTCTCTGGTTTGAGACAATGAAACGTGAATGTTGTACAGAACACACTCGCCACTTAACTGCTCACGCTTGAACGTAGTGTTGACTTAGATGTGTGAACAGGGGCATCTCGATTTCTTAAACATATTTGTTCAGCTCAGAATGAAGGAGAAATCGCCTGGGGAAGCGTCCAAGCGAAACTGCCAAGAGGGGATTCTAAAAATGCAACCTTCATTGTCAATATGAAGGGATCCTGTCACAGCCACATTACAAAGTGCAAGACTCCCAGCTTGATATAACACACATAGAGTACATAAACACAATACAATTTATTGTTTAATTCTTTAACTTGAACTGGAGCTAGACAATTATATGTGACAGATTTGTGAGAAGACCGTTCTGACCTGGCTGCATCTTCCGATAATGCTGGATATTTTAACATCGTTACTAGATCAAGATCAGTTTAAGATTGATGACCACCAGATATTGTCAGCGTGGACAGACGTGTCTAAGCCTAGTTAATGGTGTGGTTGATGTTCTTAATAGGTGGAATAAATCGTAGCCATGTCCAGCAGTGACACAATGTTCACTGACAGACTGATGAACAGATAAAATTTACATTGTTACCTACCAAAAACATTTGTTTTTAATTTTGAAAGTGGCTACAACCTTGATTGTATATTATTTTTATGTTAGAAAAGAAGGAGTATTCATTCTCTGGCGAAGCTAGGGTCGAGTTTCGTTAAAGGGAGACAAAGTAAATTCCCGATAGCAAATGTGTGAATTCACTGCGTAAAGAATATTTAATGAGGCCAATGTTATATTCGGGAAAACACTTTCAAGACATTTGAAGCAAACTAACTGAACAAGTTGGACAGGCTTAATTGTGCACAATATTAAAAACAATTTTTCTTTTAATAAAAAATATTTGTTAAATATTTGTTAATATTTCTAAAAAGAGAAGGTTGAGTCTTGCCCGTATTGCTCATTTATTTTGTCGCTAACTTTCAAAGCGATGTTCCCAACTACCGACCAATATGTAAAGACCAAAGCAAGATTGATGAGAATATTTATCAAAAAGAAACAAGAAAATGAGTCGGCTGTAAGACTACTACAGAGTTACTAACATTGTAGGTAGAGACATGAAGCCATTTCCCGATGGCGAATGTGTAAAAGTGCTTGCTAACAATGATGGAAGTGAAAAGAAGAATGCTGTTCATTTCACAGGTCTGTACGACGTGGCAACGTGCTATTGGTTTAAACTGCCCACATGTAGTGACGTTACATTACCGATGTTGTTCCGTCTATACCGAATAGTTTCGATTAGTACGAGCATACTTTTAATCTTGTTTTAAAAACGGTGGATACATAAGTGCATATATAGTCTTTATAAAAGACTAGAAAAGTTCAGTGCCACTGGCAATCTCCCAGACAGCTACGGAGCAGAAAGGGGAGTACTAGAACTAGCCCCAATATGAACAATCAATCTTCGTTTGTTTGTTTTTAAACGCGTTATGCTTTTACTTATTGCTTTTACGAAGAGGGGCGATGGAGGTGTCAGTTTTTCATTCGAGCTTCACAAACAGCTAGACAGACGAACTGCAGCAATAATAATATTGGGGAAATGGAGGTGCTAAATATATATATTTACTTACTAGATCCATGTTAAGACTCATCAAAACTGCAGTCCACTTCAATGATATCCCAATAAGAAATACAATATACGTTCTCGGCTAAGGAGTATAAATGAAAATCTAGATGCAGTGTACAAACCAATTGCTGCTCAGAAGAAAGGGTTCTGTTAGTGATGAATAAATCTACCTCCACGGATAGATTTGACCATATAGTCCAGAAATCCAAGCCACTGTTCCACTAAATTATTTCCCTTGTAACGGCCCGAGATTTGGTTCACGGAGACACACGCAGTCGGCTACTCATTACAGGTCGTCGTGCTAAGTCCACCAATCACAGACCACGCGTGAATGTACTGACAGTGACAGTGGCATTGAGGGAGAAAGTGACAATTCTAATAAACAAGGACAGTGTGTTGAGAACACAGAAAGTGCCCCGCGATAAGTCTAAACACATGTGTCAAGATGAAGATATATACGGAATGCGTTTCTTGTGCGTAAAACCGTGACGAAAGTGATTGTCACGGTTCTGCTTTGTTGTACAGTGCACGACCGCACCTCCATTTATAAGTCACAGTAGTTGAACACACATTGAACTCGAGTTTCATGATCTACAAATACTGTGTCTTTGATTTTTCAAATAGTAATTGTAAATAGTTTTTAAAATACTGTATTTTTATGGAAAAAAAAAGCTTAACTTCTTAATTTAAAACAAAACAATTCACTTTTAAAAGATAAAAACTAACCATAGCACCTGAACGTTCATAGAACCAGAAAGTTTATAGCACCATAATGTTCATAGAACCAGCATGTTCATAGCACCATACTGTTCATAGCAACAGAACGCTGAACGCTGCAAAATATGAACTAGGATCTTTAAAAGCTTCTAGTTTGAGAGCTCGAAGCTTGATGGACGAACGCCAGACAAACCCTGACAAAACGAATAGCGGCTTCATTCCATTCGGGAGGCATTAAATAGGAAGAAATAGACAGACTGGAAAACTAAGAGAGCTCAGACGTAAATGAGTATTTCAAAGAAATAGAACACTTTGAAGAATACTGTAAAGATAATTTTTTATTATTAAATGTAAAAAAAAACCAAAGAAATGATAATCGATTTTCGTAGGGAAAAGAAGGAAAATGATATTGTTTCTGTAGCTGAGGAGACTATTGAAATAGTGCAAACTTTTAAATACCATGGTACTACCCTAGACAATAAACTAAATTTTACTGCAAATACTGATTATATCAGCAACATCTATAAAAAAAAGCTAACAAGATCCTCGAAATAAAGAATCACCCTTTGTGTCAGGATTTTGTGATTTTACCATCACAAAAGAGATACAAGACAGCGATAGCAAAGACAAAACAGACACAAACACTCTTTTGTTCCCCTGGCAATCAAATCATTAAATAGAAACAATCTGATATAAACTTTTCGCATGTAAATTATGAGTGAGTCTGGTGTGAATGTACAATTTGGTTTGTTATAGTTCTAAATTATAATGTTTTTTGTTTGGTGTAATGCACAAATTGTACGGACAATAAAAGAGTATTATTAGTATTATGAACGGATCCTACATTTGGTTCTCTTCTTTCCCTTCAGACATTAAAATGTTCATAATTCACGTGCTGTTGTTTTACGTGTTTCATTTGATAAAGATCGACGCCCTACCGAGTGGACATATTAGTTTACCATTGCTATATAATCTTTTAAGATAATTTTGAAAAGCTGTTATTATTTTTGTTAATTTGAACCTAGTATCTTGTCTATTTTTTTGTTATACTGATAATCATCAAATCTATGGCTATATGGTTTAATTATCGCTTTAGCCGAAGCATATATGTTTTATTTGAAAATGTCCACAATGATCCTTTTAGCTAGATCTTTAGTTGTTGTTTTTTCTTGAACACAGTGTATGTCTTGGAATAGATAACATTTACATGTGAAGAGTCCACCTGAAGAGTATATCTTTCCATCAAGAAAAATGCCAATTGTTAAAAGTAACAAAAAACTAAAACAATTAAAAACTACTTTTTTTTTCCCTGGTAAACCAGTTACACAGACTAAAAAATTCCAAAAGGAACATAAAACTATAATGCTAATTAACTCTAGTTAGGCCAATATTAGAATATGCATCCACTCCATCAACTCAAGAAAACATAAAGAAACTAAAGCTAACGCAAAATTGAGCAGTGAGAGTTATTGCAAACGAATATTCCAATTTAATTAGAGTCACCATTAGTAAAAACACTAAACTTAGAGACACTCCTGGACAGAAGAACAAAAAGTAAAGTAGCCTAGCTATAATACATAAAACACTAAACCTTAATTTACAAATAGAAAAACAAAACCTAATGAAACACTCAGAAAGACTTAAAGATAGAGGCACATTTCTTATTCCATATGCTAAGTGTAATGACACTAAAGCAAAACGCGTTAAAGTTGAGGTTACATCGGGTATTTTCTGAGTGACGCGACAGATCATGGAATGGAAATAGAAAAGAATTAACTAACGACGACGACGTAGACTGTGAGCCCTTAGTCTGTAATAAATTGTTGTTCAAGTTAATAGCTGGATGTATGCACTCTAGGCTTCTATAGGCTATATAGTTTACTTTGTTCTGTTGGATGTCGTTTTGAAAAAACTCGCGTTTAACATCTACACTCAACTAGACCTATACGATTGATCAACCAACTACATCAAGTTCATCAATGCATCAACATAGGACACATTTTTACAAGTGCTCCTTTTTCCCAAGTACCATTAGAGAATGGAATGGGTTGCCTGAATCGGCCAGGTGGACCAGCGACATGCATGACTAAACTGACACATCAAATCCTTAAGACGTAATTATCTTCTTTTTTTTAAGAAACGTCTGCAATTTATAAGATAAGATAGCATAAGTACGCCAGTACTTAGTTTATCAGAATAGGTTAAAACAACAACAGTTCGGTCATTTTAAATAAGCACTGTTTTTTTTTTTTAAATACTAGAATCTAATAGACCGTATATCTGAATTTAAACAACAAGGTTGTCCTGGTAGAAATGATGTTAATAGAACTATTAACCAAATAAATATGTTATGGAGTGGCACGCTTGAATTGTCTACCAGAAGTGTTGGGCTACAAGACAACGACCGCTAACAACCATAGGGCCTCATTAAACAGGTCGTTTGTTGGTTGGTTGGTGTTTTAACTAGCGCATCCACTTTTAGAACGGTAAAAAGCTTACAGTACATTTTAAAGGGACAGAACAATTAGTAACAATTAAGCAATTTTACTAGGTCTATAGAGAACTATAGATTTGTGAGTCCATCTGATGCATGGTGCATGTTCCTACACAACAAACAAGAGAAGATTTCTTGGTAAATAATTTAATATGAATTTAAAAAAAAAATAGAATGAATTAAAAGTATAAGACAAACTCAAATGAACATTTAGTTTACAATCTTTTTTTGTTTTTGTTTGTTTTTAACCAAATGAGGCAATCAACAATGTAATTATGAAATGAATCCAACTCGATCGACCTAGATCTAAGTGTTAAGACCCAAGGAATAACTAGATTCTAACAAAAATTGTGAGGGCTGGGTCTGCTCTCCAAATAGACTCTGACAAACAACGGCAATTTCTCTAACAATATGATTTCATAAAACTTGCAGGACATGCATAACCATGATTTTAAAAAAAACAACAGTATTCTTCCTTAATCTTACGACTCGAAGACATTGGCTTTGTAACATACGATATTATTCATTAAACTAGTCCAAGTAGAGTAGAGTTTATATAGACATAGTTTCACTACTTAGCAACTAGATCTAACTAATCTTTTGGTCGCTACTTACTGTTTTCTAGTCACACAATGCTAGGAGGTTAACAATGTCTCTGTTGCAGCCTGTATTGTTATCTGAATATATCGTCTGCAGCACACAGTTAGTTCCCCCCACCCCCTTTTCCCCTCCCTCCCCTCTTCAAAGGTTTCCACAGAAATAGACAAGCAAATTGAGATCTGCCCCCCCCCTTTTTTTTATATTCCTGGAGTGTAGTTTGATCTCTGGCCAAAACTTTAAAAAAAACATCAGTCTCCCCCCTCCCACACCTTCCATTGTTACATCTCTTCCTACTAGTGTAGTTAACTGGGGTACAAGCCTAATAAGGGACGTCACACTACCAACACGAGATATACACGAGATCTATGTTCATGGAGATCTGTTAGGCACTTGTAAGTCGCCATTCTTTTACGATAGGAAATGGAAATTCTTGGATGTCGTAGAGTGTTTGGCGAAAGTTTTAACTGAATGAAAAACCTGGCTAAATGCATTAACCGCCTGGCCAAGGGTGTTTCGGACTGCCGCAGCTAAGGTCCCGAGTTCGAACTCAGCCATTTCCTGCCATCCCTCAAGAGCCTTCAGATAATAACATTTCTATTGGGACGTCTGAAAACGTTTCATCCCCACGACACATCGCCAACCCCACGACACATCGCCAACCCCACGACACATCGCTAACCCCACGACATATCGCTAACCGTTTCCACAGATAACTTTTACAAGATAGTGTCAAAATCATCATTACACTTTTTAAAAAAATGCATAATGCAAAATATCCTCTGCCATCAACATCACATTATGTGCACTGTCTGAAGAAGAAAATAAATTAAGAAAATAGGTCAAAAGTAATTAGGAAAGAAACGGATTGTTCCATCAGATGTATTGAAATGTTCGTTTTCTATAGTCCTGCAACCTAATTCATAAGCTTTATTGAGAAGTACCTAAGGACTGAAAGTAATAACCAACTTTTTAACACCAAAGCTTATCTAAGGGGAAATAACCACTGATTAGTACCATTTATCTGAAAAAATTAATAAGCTTTATTGAGAAGTACCTAAGGACCAATACTTATAACCAACTTTTTAAAACCCAAGCTTATCTAAGGGAAAATAACTGCCGATTAGTACCATTTATCTGAAAAATTACAGGTTTTAGCTCCCTTTTTGCTATATAAAACATAATTAATTAGTTAGTACTAAATGATTTACTAATTGGTTAATATTAGGATTGATTCGTGTATTGTTATCATTCAATGATAATTATGCCAAATTTCAACTTGATCCGAGAATGGAAGTATGAGAAAAAACGTCTCAAAATGTACCAAGGGGACTAAATAGGTTTAGAATAAGGGTTAGGTGATCGGGAATTTCATTTGAGCGACGTGACTATAAATAGAACTTCATTTTGGACGGAAATAGGGAATTATGGGAAGATGACAATTGTTAACGAGCTCACTCTTTTAGCAAGCAAGATGGTAGTTTTGTTCTAGAACTGTGACATTAGGACTGTGCCCTATTGTTGTGTATTAAATAATATTTCTCAAGTTTATAAAGTCTTATCAAGTTATTTCATTAATATGTAGATATATGTGTGTTCGGACCGCAATCTAGACTGTGAGTTAATAATAATTATTTAGACTAGTTCTACATCATCATCACGAATCGAGTAATCTATATTTCTACATAGTATAAATCACACACATAACACCATACATATCCACATCTCTCATTAAGTAGCATTTATTCTCCTATTTCGAAATCAAACAAAATAATTAATCATCAACAATTAATTTTTATTTTATTGATTCTTGTCTTGTCAGATTCAATGAACAAATGTGTGCCAAGTTTGAACTTGATCCGAGAATTGGAAATGGGAGAAAAAACATGTTGAAACTTTTTACCAGACAGACAGACAGACAGAGTTGAAATAAGTTTGTAAAAATTACTCACAAAAACGAGTCTCCCGGCTTCGGAGTTTAACTTCTGGATGGTCTCTCTGAGATCTGTAAGCTTTAGCTTCAACTGAGACACTTGATCATTGGTTAGCCCCAGAAGACCATTAGTTGACCAGTCCCAGTCTGGCCAGTTGACATCAGTACAATCTGGAAATACGAATGTTAATGTTTCAGAGCTGAAAGATAAATATTCGCGAGTGTGTGTGTTTTTATGGAAACATCTAAGTGTGATAGAATGTTTTATTCTATGTATGTGTGTTTAAATAGATACAGATCTAAACTGAGGGGGGATAAAAAAGATACTTCAAAACCCGTGTGGAGTCTCTAACAAGGATACAGCCCGGGGCGGGATAAAGTTACTGTAAACCAGATTTAAAGGAATGTTGCCAATGTCAGAATAGTATCAGGTGGATTGTACAGTGAAAATAGTTTTGATTAATTCTTTCTCTTTTCCTGTAGTTTCATTGAGTTACATAAAACAAAGTGACCAGTGTTAAGTTTACTTTCTCTTAGACAAAAACAGAAAAGACATGCATCTCACATCCAGCAAGGAACAAACTTTGTTGATAAATTACTACAAAATAAATTTAAGCTCTAAACTAAAGATTCCTTTAGAATCCTTCCTGCTGGGATCAATATCAGGAAAAAGTAGAAGAGGCAGAGAGAAAGTGAGGGAAAACATAACATTAAAGACTGGACGGGACTGTCGTTGAAAGAGATTCTATTCAAAAGACAAAGAGGAATGGAGAAAGTCGGTCGACAGATCATGTGTGGTGCCCTATCGTTGCAACAGACTAGCAGATAGTTTTTTTTAAAGTGCTATACTGGTTTTAAAAAAAGTGTGCCTATTTTTGTTATAAATTTCTGATAATGTCCAAGATTTGGAGCAGTCCAACTAGTCCTATCAAGTTATAGAACATTGAACATTACTTGTATTATTGAATGAACAACTTCATAGTCAGCTACATGAACAAATTGTTCAAATGCCCAACACAGGAATAAAACTTAATAACACAGCAGTCAGAAGATCAATGAAATAATTTGTTTCAAGTTAGGTAATATTATGGACCCCACAAGAGAATTTCTCATTTACACCAGAATTAAACAAAAAGCTATTAACCAGTTCTAAATTCATTGAATATACAGATACTTGTACACAAGTCACACGCACATGTTACACACCCCAGCATATACAAAAATATGTGGTGGAGAAAAGGAAAAGCTTTCAATAGAAAATCAAGTCAAACTAAAACGAATATTTTTGAAGCATCACATTTTCTTCTTCTAGTCAGACCTTCACTTCCAATCTGAAAGCTCTTATCCAGTATGTGGCTTGACTACTAGCACGATTTTCTCTCAGCTGGTACACTCTGCTATAAAATGTGTTGGTCATCTTGTGATGGTCATGTTGTGTTGGTCATGTTGTGTTAGTCATGTTGTGTTAGTCATGTTGTGTTAGTCATGTTGTGTTAGTCATGTTGTGTTGGTCATGTTGTGTTAGTCATGTTGTGTTAGTCATGTTGTGTTAGTCATGTTGTGTTAGTCATGTTGTGTTGGTCATGTTGTGTTGATCATGTTGTGTTGGTCATGTTGTGTTAGTCATGTTGTGTTGGTCATGTTGTGTTGTGTTGGTCATGTTGTGATGGTCATGTTGTGTTGGTCATGTTGTGATAGTCATGTTGTGATGGTCATGTTGTGTTGTGTTGGTCATGTTGTGTTGATCATGTTGTGTTGGTCATGTTGTGTTGATCATGTTGTGTTGATCATGTTGTGTTGGTCATGTTGTGTTGATCATGTTGTGTTGATCATGTTGTGTTGATCATGTTGTGTTGGTCATGTTGTGTTGATCATGTTGTGTTGGTCATGTTGTGATGGTCATGTTGTGTTGGTCATGTTGTGATGGTCATGTTGTGTTGGTCATGTTGTGATGGTCATGTTGTGATGGTCATGTTGTGATGGTCATGTTGTGTTGGTCATGTTGTGATGGTCATGTTGTGTTGATCATGTTGTGTTGGTCATGTTGTGATAGTCATGTTGTGATGGTCATGTTGTGTTGTGTTGGTCATGTTGTGTTGTTGATGCAGTCATGACTGTGTAAGGCGTAGTAAAATGGGTTATTCTAAATATCTGACAGTTTGGTAAGAGTTGGAGCAGCTAGGGTTGGAGCAGCTAGTGTTGGACCAGTCAGGGTTGGAGAAGCCAGTGTCGAAGTCTTGAAAATTTTATGATGTTTTGTTATGAATGTGATTTATTGCAATTCTTCATTGTCCTAATTACACAGGATTGTGTTTGAAAAAATGAATTGTATTGCTAGGTAAAAATAATCAACGACTAAGAACTTCAGGTCTAGAATAAAGCAGACATGTTCAAAAGTACTAGATCTATGTTTCCAATCACTGATGCCATTTATAATTACACAACCCTGATTAGATCAATGTTTTCCCAAAGATTCATTCCTTGGATTGGATGTTTAAGGTGACGAGAGACTAGGTATCCATGTGTTCCTGTAAATTTAAGACTCCACAAAGGCTCATGTATGCCATAGGCCAATATACAAATTACCAATGTTAATGGATTTGTTTTGTTGTCTACGAGGCTATTGTGATAATCCAATATGCAGCCTGGTCTCTAGGATTTATTCATTCATTTATTATGTTATAATATAGTCTGGATGTTCCTACATTAGTTCCTACAGTTTCAGTATCTGAATGTAATGAAATTATCTATTGAAGCTTTTGAATATTATGTCTTTATTTCTTACAGGTTCCAAATGTTATAAAATTATAGCTTGAAGTTTCTAGGTGTAATTTAATTATTTCTAAGTGTGTATGTGTAATTAAGCCTATATAAAAAAAATAGTACCGTATATTTCTTGAAAGTATTGATCCTCGTCACTCTGTGTTTTGTCTGTGTTGACGACTAACTCTTGACTCCAAGTCGCCAGGAACTGTTCACCAAACTCATGCAAGTTCAATAACAAGTTTTTAACATTCTCTGGCGACTGCACAGCGGAGTTATCTCCCGTAGCCCAAGACATAGCTTTAGAATGTAATAGGGTGTCAATGTCAAAGGGAGAGAATCCGAAAGGGACCTGGATCTCAATCTTATCTAAATCTTTGATTGTCGAACCTTGCCGTTTCTCTGATAGTGAAAAGATTTACATGTAAAAAAATAACAATCAGAAATATATAGCTTTCATAAGATTTTATTAAAATTAAAGTAGTTTCAGATAGTTTATATATGAATTTCTAAGATCATTTTGTTGCATAAAAAATACAATTTATTACTGTGGAATTAAATATTGCAAAATGAGATCGCAAGTTCCAGGATTTAAAAGACACCCCTTAGTTCCCCCCAACTATAATAGGTACCTGACATTAGTAACACATTAAACAGCGGATTATCATTGTGCTGGCCACATGACACCCTCGCTAACTATCAGCCATAAAAGCAGATAAGCTTTAAAACATCTAATCCCATGAATTTAAAGGTCTGAAACGGCTGAGTGGAAAGAAATCTTTGGCACAAGTTTATCTTTATATACAGTAGGCCTATATATTTTATTTGTTCTGCCTGACTCGTTCCCCTGAAAGCAATCACTAAAACCAATGAAATGGTTTTGATAAGGAAAAAATAGCAAAGACTTAACAATTATCATAGGCGAAGAAAGAGGTAGTAAAAAGGGGGAGCTATTGTGTCAATCAATATCTAAACATCAGGCGTGGCCAGTGAGTTCAAAAAAGCTAAAACTATATTTTCAAACAAAATTACCTTTTCTTTGTTCGTACAACTGATGGAACGGATCTGGATCTTTGGTAGCTGGTGTCCGTACAGCCAAAAGTCTCTGTCAGAGAAAGTTATTTCAGAAACTTTTAACCAGTAAATCTGAACAAAAAAAATAGTATGTATGCTATAGTTAGAGTATCTTAAACACAACAACGAACAATGGAGATGCTTCTGATCATGATTAGATCTTTAATATTGAATTCTTCGTGTCTAACATTGGACCATCTAGAAGACTAAGGTGAAAGTTAGAAAAAGAACATTAACATGCAACAAATATCTTCAACTGGAGCATTTTTCCTGTTTATATTGGGGGTGTGTGGGTGTATTTGTGTGTGTGTGCGTGTGTATGTGGTAAGCACGTGATTTATGTCCAAAACTGGCAAGTCATGACGGACAGCAGGGTCATCAGAAGTTGTGAGCGCTGCGTGACATGTTTCACTAGGCATTCACTTCATCCTGAACTAGATCCATTAGTCTTGAATCTTGACTCATTCTGCCACTGGACTCGGGCGTGTGACTAACTAGATCCATTAGTCTTGAATCTTGACTCATTCTGCCATTGGACGCAGGCGTGTGACTAACTAGATCCATTAGAATCTTGACTCATTCTGCCATTGGACGCAGGCGTGTGACTAACTAGATCCATTAGTCTTGAATCTTGACTCATTCTGCCCATGGACGCAGGCGTGTGACTAACTAGATCCATTAGTCTTGAAATCTTGACTCATTCTGCCCATGGACGCAGGCGTGTGACTAACTAGATCCATTAGTCTTGAAATCTTGACTCATTCTGCCCACGGACGCAGGCGTGTGACTAACTAGATCCATTAGTCTTGAAATCTTGACTCATTCTGCCCATGGACGCAGGCGTGTGACTAACTAGATCCATTAGTCTTGAAATCTTGACTCATTCTGCCCATGGACGCAGGCGTGTGACTAACTAGATCCATTAGTCTTGAATCTTGACTCATTCTGCCCATGGACGCAGGCGTGTGACTAACTAGATCCATTAGCCTTGAAATCTTGACTCATTCTGCCCATGGACGCAGGCGTGTGACTAACTAGATCCATTAGTCTTGAAATCTTGACTCATTCTGCCCATGGACGCAGGCGTGTGACTAACTAGATCCATAGGTCTTGAAATCTTGACTCATTCTGCCCATGGACGCAGGCGTGTGACTAACTAGATCCATTAGTCTTGAATCTTGACTCATTCTGCCCATGGACGCAGGCGTGTGACTAACTAGATCCATTAGCCTTGAAATCTTGACTCATTCTGCCCATGGACGCAGGCGTGTGACTAACTAGATCCATTAGTCTTGAAATCTTGACTCATTCTGCCCATGGACGCAGGCGTGTGACTAACTAGATCCATTAGTCTTGAATCTTGACTCATTCTGCCATTGGACGCAGGCGTGTGACTAACTAGATCCATTAGAATCTTGACTCATTCTGCCATTGGACGCAGGCGTGTGACTAACTAGATCCATTAGTCTTGAAATCTTGACTCATTCTGCCCATGGACGCAGGCGTGTGACTAACTAGATCCATTAGTCTTGAATCTTGACTCATTCTGCCATTGGACGCAGGCGTGTGACTAACTAGATCCATTAGTCTTGAATCTTGACTCATTCTGCCCATGGACGCAGGCGTGTGACTAACTAGATCCATTAGTCTTGAATCTTGACTCATTCTGCCATTGGACGCAGGCGTGTGACTAACTAGATCCATTAGTCTTGAATCTTGACTCATTCTGCCATTGGACGCAGGCGTGTGACTAACTAGATCCATTAGTCTTGAATCTTGACTCATTCTGCCATTGGACGCAGGCGTGTGACTAACTAGATCCATTAGTCTTGAAATCTTGACTCATTCTGCCCATGGACGCAGGCGTGTGACTAACTAGATCCATTAGTCTTGAATCTTGACTCATTCTGCCATTGGACGCAGGCGTGTGACTAACTAGATCCATTAGTCTTGAATCTTGACTCATTCTGCCCATGGACGCAGGCGTGTGACTAACTAGATCCATTAGTCTTGAATCTTGACTCATTCTGCCATTGGACGCAGGCGTGTGACTAACTAGATCCATTAGTCTTGAATCTTGACTCATTCTGCCCATGGACGCAGGCGTGTGACTAACTAGATCCATTAGTCTTGAATCTTGACTCATTCTGCCATTGGACGCAGGCGTGTGACTAACTAGATCCATTAGTCTTGAATCTTGACTCATTCTGCCCATGGACGCAGGCGTGTGACTAACTAGATCCATTAGTCTTGAATCTTGACTCATTCTGCCATTGGACGCAGGCGTGTGACTAACTAGATCCATTAGAATCTTGACTCATTCTGCCATTGGACGCAGGCGTGTGACTAACTAGATCCATTAGTCTTGAAATCTTGACTCATTCTGCCCATGGACGCAGGCGTGTGACTAACTAGATCCATTAGTCTTGAATCTTGACTCATTCTGCCATTGGACGCAGGCGTGTGACTAACTAGATCCATTAGTCTTGAATCTTGACTCATTCTGCCCATGGACGCAGGCGTGTGACTAACTAGATCCATTAGTCTTGAATCTTGACTCATTCTGCCATTGGACGCAGGCGTGTGACTAACTAGATCCATTAGTCTTGAATCTTGACTCATTCTGCCATTGGACGCAGGCGTGTGACTAACTAGATCCATTAGTCTTGAATCTTGACTCATTCTGCCATTGGACGCAGGCGTGTGACTAACTAGATCCATTAGTCTTGAAATCTTGACTCATTCTGCCCATGGACGCAGGCGTGTGACTAACTAGATCCATTAGTCTTGAATCTTGACTCATTCTGCCATTGGACGCAGGCGTGTGACTAACTAGATCCATTAGTCTTGAATCTTGACTCATTCTGCCCATGGACGCAGGCGTGTGACTAACTAGATCCATTAGTCTTGAATCTTGACTCATTCTGCCATTGGACGCAGGCGTGTGACTAACTAGATCCATTAGTCTTGAATCTTGACTCATTCTGCCCATGGACGCAGGCGTGTGACTAACTAGATCCATTAGTCTTGAATCTTGACTCATTCTGCCATTGGACGCAGGCGTGTGACTAACTAGATCCATTAGTCTTGAATCTTGACTCATTCTGCCCATGGACGCAGGCGTGTGACTAACTAGATCCATTAGTCTTGAATCTTGACTCATTCTGCCCATGGACGCAGGCGTGTGACTAACTAGATCCATTAGTCTTGAATCTTGACTCATTCTGCCCATGGACGCAGGCGTGTGACTAACTAGATCCATTAGTCTTGAATCTTGACTCATTCTGCCCATGGACGCAGGCGTGTGACTAACTAGATCCATTAGTCTTGAATCTTGACTCATTCTGCCCATGGACGCAGGCGTGTGACTAACTAGATCCATTAGTCTTGAATCTTGACTCATTCTGCCCATGGACGCAGGCGTCTAAATGGTGGACTAAAGTCACAGTCGAATCGTCTTTGTTCTTTCATTTACAATCGTTGATTGATTTTTAATGGCCGACAAAGTTAGCAAACAAAATAGCGCCGACTAAATAACGTCGACAAAATAGCGCCGACAAAATAGCTCGAAATTTCCAGAGAAAAAAGAGCGGACTTATTTATGATATGTTTAATAAGTACCGATTTTTTAAGTAAAGGCCCTGTGCAGGATTTGTAGTTGAGGCCCTTACCTTCTTCAAGCTTAGATCTAAAAGTATGCCCTATTTGTAAAGAAAGAACTGGAGTAGCGGCCTATTTGAAAATGTAATGTTTAAAATGCGCATTTTGCTACAAAATTTATTTTTTAAATGTGGTGAACCCAATTAAGGGTGCGGTATATAATGCTATGTGGCGATGGTTTCTTATCTTGATTAAAATCTTGCAACTACATATCGTCATGATACAAATGTTCGTCAACATGCTGTTCCGTTTCGTGTGCTCTACCTACAATGTAAATATTGCCTTCGAAGAACTATAATTGATGCTCGGCCAGAAATTGTAAGGAATTCGTATGAGTACTGGGAGGACAACTCTATTGGTCGTCAGAGACGAAACCACAGAGTGACTCCAAGATTCCCGATAGCATCAAGGAATGTTAGAGATCTACTACAGGACAATCTACTACGAACAAACAATTAGTGGAGGGATGGCATCCTACATTTCAACTGTCAATGGACGTTCAGCAGCCCAATGTTTATCACCCACTTTCTGAGAGAACAGGAATACACTAAGATTGTACTGGAGTGTCTTAAGTACTCACCTTGTTCAACGCGTCAGTGTCTCAAATACTCACCTTGTTCAACTCGTCAGTGTCTCGCTTTATGATGGAGATGTCGTTGTTAAACTTCTGCTCCCCAAGAATGATCTTGACAGTTTCCTGCCTGACCTTTTCGTGGTCTTTCTTCACTCTACAGCACATAAAGAAACAACATCAATAGATTCGAGTTTGAACATTTAGAAACAAACACCAATGGATTAGAATAAGGGCATAATGAAATAACACAATAGACTAGAATTAAGATCTCTAGAAACACCAATAGATGACGAGTAGGATTCAGTGCGACAATCAATAGATTAAAACGTTGGCATGAGTAACAATAAGAACACATTGGAACATCGACAATAAACTGGTTTGACATGTGGCTTGGTGCCAACCTACAGAAACTGTTTAAAAGGATGCCACACAACCATTTGAGTGAGTCTATTCAACAGGAGTTTGGGAGCGTGAAAGGAGAATTCTATAAACAGTAGAATATATTCTACTGTGTTACCTGTCTACTATAGACTTCTATAAAAAAAAAAGTAGAATATATTCTACTGTGTTACCTGTCTACTATTTCCTCTTGTTTCTGAATGTTATCACTTTCTTTGGCTATTGTTTGTTGGATTTCCTCTACTGTCTTTATTTCTGTATTCAGTGATACTAGTAAATCATACTGTAAAGTAATGGACGGATTTGTAACAAGCAATTTATAGATTTTAAAATGTTGTATGGATTAACATTGAGAGAATGTTGTAAAGAAAATAAATTACCTTTTGTACATTGCCAGTATTTACTTTTATGTTTGTCATGGAGGATAACTCAAGCACGCCGAACTAATTAGGTTATTTAATCGATACATCAAAATATTTGTATTTCCAAATACAATAATGAAAGGGAGACAATTTACTACTTTCGGAGTATTCTTCCAAATTACCGAATGTAAAAGGTATTTTTAAAAAAGCGTTTTAGAAACAAACTTTATGCTTCAATTGTAGTTTTGAAAAAAACAACAACATATAAGTAGAAACATGAAGCCCATAAAGGATCTATCCAACTAGCCAGTAAATGTTGAAGTGAAGCAATAGTAAGGCTCATTGTTTCTGCCCATATGTAGACGTGCTACTCTGTTGCAACAATGGTTATATAAGAAACACAAACTAATTATTTATATCTTTAAAATATTTGTATTCTATAGTAAAGCAAACATTCACACTATTCATACTAGAAAGACTTTATTTCGTTCAGTTCTGAGATCAGCTCTGTCCACTGGTTCGCTATGTTAAATCACTCAATTTTTAATTAACATCTAATTGTAATTAATTGTTACTTAATATTATTCAAACAAAGCAAAGGTAGACCCATAATTTGAACCTAGGAAGTTTACGTGACAAAATAGTTACCAATTAACTGAAATAATATTTACCAGCTCTTGAAAAACTTGAACTTTTGACTTGGCAAGATTTAAACGTCGAGTCTCTCTATCAACCTGACATTTTCTTTTCTCCTGTAAAACAAAATCAACAATGGTCCATGCAGCATGCTTCGTAATCAAACAAATGTGGTCTTCAACTATTGACAGTTTGAGAACCCAGCGGACAACTCCTTTCAAAACTTTATTTCGTTTAATGATCAAAGAAATGTGGACTTCAACTATTGACAGTTTGAGAACCCAGCGGAGAACTCCTTTCAAAACTTTATCTCGATTAATGATCAAAGAAATGATTCCTGTTGGACCAAAAGTTACACCTCTGTATTTTCAGCTTAAAACTTTTCATTGGAGACACAGACGTTGAAGCAGCTCTACTACTGACAAGATACAAGTATTCTCAAGTATTATTCACAAGTATTCACAAGCAAGATTTTTTAAATCAAAATTCTGTGGAGTGGTTTTGAATCTTGAATCAGCACATCGACAATGGACATGACCATAGCCCATACAGACAAATTGATAGAGAAATAAATGTATAATTACTAACACGTTGACTTAGAAGCTGGAGGTAATTACAAGCAAATTGAGTCAATAAAAGTGAAGTGATGACCTAAAGGTGATTAAAAAAAAACTCAAGATGATTTACAAGCTGTTTGTAATTTACAAACTAGCTGACAAATAAACTAGGGAACTTGACTTGCTAAAGGTGACTTACTTTCATTAACATTAACTTTTGCTTGTGGTCCTCGTACTCTGCCACTCTGTGGATGAGATGAAAGCAAACATTCATGGCAAGTAGATAAGTCAATTGTTTAAGTTCCCTCACAGGCACTATTATAAACTGGACTTGCTGTTGTGCCGTACAAAACCCAAAATAAATGTCATAAAACAGTGACTGCAACACCCACACACACACACGTAAACACACACACACACGTCCACACACACACACACACACACACAAACGATTTTATTAAAATGTTTAAAAAGAAAATAATTCTCTAATTTCTGTAAATTGTTTTTTGTTTACTTTGCATTCTAGCACATGATGTCCTCCATAACAAAACATTCTAGCACATGATGTCCTCCATTACAAAACATTCTAGCACATGATGTCCTCCATAACAAAACATTCTAGCAAATGATGTCCTCCATTACAAAACATTCTAGCACATGATGTCCTCCATTACAAAACATTCTAGCACATGATGTCCTCCATTACAAAACATTCTAGCACATGATGTCCTCCATTACAAAACATTCTAGCACATGATGTCCTCCATTACAAAACATTCTAGCACATGATGTCCTCCATTACAAAACATTCTAGCACATGATGTCCTCCATTACAAAACATTCTAGCACATGATGTCCTCCATTACAAAACATTCTAGCACATGATATCCTTCATTACAAAACATTCTAGCACATGATGTCCTCCATTACAAAACATTCTAGCACATGATGTCCTCCATTACAAAACATTCTAGCACATGATGTCCTCCATTACAAAACATTCTAGCACATGATGTCCTCCATTACAAAACATTCTAGCACATGATATCCTTCATTACAAAACATTCTAGCACATGATGTCCTCCATTACAAAACATTCTAGCACATGATGTCCTCCATTACAAAACATTCTAGCACATGATGTCCTCCATTACAAAACATTCTAGCACATGATGTCCTCCATTACAAAACATTCTAGCACATGATGTCCTTCATTACAAAACATTCTAGCACATGATGTCCTTCATTACAAAACATTCTAGCACATGATGTCCTCCATTACAAAACATTCTAGCACATGATGTCCTCCATTACAAAACATTCTAGCACATGATGTCCTTCATTACAAAACATTCTAGCACATGATGTCCTTCATTACAAAACATTCTAGCACATGATGTCCTCCATTACAAAACATTCTAGCACATGATGTCCTCCATTACAAAACATTCTAGCTTTTTTTCTTCTTACAAACTTAGTTTTACAAAACTTCTATTTAAGTCAGAACTTCTTAGAGGGCGGAACCTGGACGCTGATCTCAAAACGGTTCTTATTACATTACTAGAAATGTAACAGTGGATGTATATCGCTGAGAGGCTACATGGGGAAAACTCTAGTTGTACCATTATTTTTTTTTTAAATAAAAATGAAAGTAAATTAACATTTGGCTAGAGATCTAGACATAGATCTTGATGCATTGAAAAGGACTAACGCGTTCGTGAAACGACAATCGCTTTCGTGAATTTCCAAATGCAAGGCTTTTCTGACTGAAGAGTTTAATAAATTAATGTTCATGAAAAGTCTAAGTCTAGATCTAAATGCTTAGGATTGGAACATTATAAAGTGTACTTTATCTATACAATCGCTTAACCAGAATTCTTTCTCATTGGGGAGGGGGGAGGGGGCGGTTTAAAAAAATGCTCCATTGTTTTTTAAATGTAATATTCATTAATTTTTAAAAGAAAAACAATCGCTCTATAATTTGTATAAATGAGGAATTGTCTTTTTTAAAAAGAGTTATTAATGTTATTCGTGTTGTTATTTCCCCAAGACTTTGCCACTATGTACAAACCTAAAACTGTCTGTCTTTTGTTAGCAAAGTTTGTTTTCCCCCTCCTTTTCCCTCCTTCAATCAGGAACACCTTCTGTAGGAAAATATGTCTTCATTTGGCAAAGATTTGTCCATCACACCTATGTCACACAGGAATGTGAATGTTTTACTCTGAATGAACAAAGCGAAATATTTTCAATGTCTGGCTAAATAGATCTGACATACAGGGAATTAAGACTGCGGGAGTCTTAATAATTAGTACTACTATCCTGGAACAGTTCCTGAAACAAAACTCAAATGATACAGTTAAGAAACCATTTAGCAGTCCGTTGGCATGAAAGCATTGATTTTTTTAAAATATAATCTGTACGACTATTAAATAAAGAATTCCTTGTACTAATCAATGTGTTGTGATTTAGTGTTCTATGACTGGTGTGTGGATGTGAGGATTGTGCTGGAGACTTACGTGTGTACAAGTGTGTCGAGTGTTTTTTGTTTTATCACTATGTAGTGTTTACATTATCAACTGTTATTGAAACAGTTACATAGCTTCATCTCTTACGCTTATACTTTATTGCTGGACTGATCTTAAAGTTGTTTTCATTTAACGATGTCTAATGATGATGCGCAGAGTACTTCATTTTAAAACCATTTTTTCATGCTGCTGTGTACTTCACATTTAAACACCTAATTCTCGCTGCTGTGTACTTCACATTTAAACACCCATTCATGCTGATGTGTACTTCATATTTAAACACCCATTTCATGCTGCTGTGTACTTCACATTTAAACACCTAATTCATGCTGCTGTGTATTTCACATTTGGACACCTAATTCATGCTGCTGTGTACTTCACATTTAAACACCTGATTCATGCTGATGTGTACTTCATATTTAAACACCCATTTCATGCTGCTGTGTACTTCACATTTAAACACCTAATTCATGCTGCTGTGTATTTCACATTTGGACACCTAATTCATGCTGCTATGTACTTCACATTTAAACACCTAATTCATGCTGCTGTGTACTTCACATTTAAAGACCTAATTCATGCTGTTGTGTACTTCATATTTAAACACCTTTTTCGTGCTGCCTTATTGAGCTGTAATTTGTCTGTAACATTGCTAAATCAATATGAATCTTATTTTTGAAACATATATTTTGTCTGTAATTTAACTTGACTAAGTCTTTAAGTTTTTACGCCCTGTTCTGCTCTGTTATTAATTTAATATCCACGTTCTAGATTTTGATTGACTGCAGTGCTGGACTTCTTTTGTCCATATTGACTCCATAGGCTAGGACAAAGTCGTACAAGGGCTTCCCTTTTATCATTAGAGCATTGAATGGGTGGCCTGAATCAGCCAGGAAAACCAATGACCTAATAGAGTCTCTGATTAAAATGTATAACTAGATGGATACACACTTAGAACGTAAGTATCTTCTCTTTTGAAGTCTTGTCTTTTAACTTATAAGATAAGATAAGATGGTGAAATGGATACATAACCCATAATTTAGACAAATCCATAATTTTAAACAAATCCATAATTTAGACAAATCCATAATTTAAACAAATCCATAATTTAATCAAATCCATTATTTAGACAAATCCATAATTTAAACAAATCCATAATTTAAACAAATCCATAATTTAAACAAATCCATAATTTAAACAAATCCATAATTTAGACAAATCCATAATTTAAACAAATCCATAATTTAAACAAATCCATAATTTAAACAAATTCATAATTTAAACAAATCCATAATTTAAACAAATCCATAATTTAAACAAATCCATAATTTAGACAAATCCATAATTTAAACAAATCCATAATTTAAACAAATCCATAATTTAAACAAATCCATAATTTAAACAAATCCATAATTTAAACAAATAAAGCTTGAACTACGGAAGAAAAAACAAACAATGTACATCCTAACTTACCAGACATTGATTAGACACATAGACACCTATTCCCACTACAAGAAATGCATCCTTTATATTTGTTATTCTAATGACCATCTTATGTATGTAGGAAGAAGAATTCCACACATAGAAACTCACACACAGTAAGAGCATAAAAAAAACATATTCTCCATATTCGAATAAATAACTCACGGGTACTCATACCAGAATTTGCTCGCGTAAAATGTATCTTTGGAAAGTTATCCAGAAACTGCTAAAAGATCATCTCCCCTATGGCGTTTTGTTTTAGGACTATTAGCGGCACTGATTTCTGTTATCGATTCCATTGAATGCCAATACAAAGAAAATATCGATATTGATCTGTTTATCCTATATGCAACAGCTTAAAACGTGTGGCGTCGATTACTGCTTGGCTACAGAGTAATTAATGAAACAGGTTAATTTTGTACTAAATCTCCACTTTGGTTCGCATGCTATGTTGGCGAGGGTTGGGGTCTAACAAGAGACCCAACAATGAATCTCATCAAATGTTGTTTTTGTGTTTGTTTGTTTGTTTTTTCTGCCACCAAAGAAGCTCTTGAAATGTGACTGTGGACTATTCGACGCAAACATTTTAGTTTTAAAAATGTCAAGATATGATACATTAACAAGAACAATCATTTTAAATACTTTGTTTATAAAGACAACACCTTCTTGATATAACTTATAGAGCGAGTGTTTTTCTCTTCATAACTAATGAATGTTAGATTTAATTAACAAAATAATAGAACATTTTTACCTCGCTCCGATCCTCCCCCATTCTTCGAGAGAGAATCCTGGTTAAACAAATGTATAGATCATAGTTCAATGTATAGATCTACTAAACTTTGTAATATTCCAATGATAATCTTAGATCGACTTAGAAGACGAGGCGCAAAATTTTCATGAATATAACTTTATTAAATTCTTGAATCAATAATGCCTTATATTCAGAAATTCCCGAACGCAATAGTATGTCAAGATCGCGATAGTTTTGTCCAAATCTACATGCAGATGACGTTCTGTATTTCTTCTTTTTTTTACTTTAAAACTTTATGACGGTCAAACTAGATATTTCCCAGTGTGATCAATGAACTAGTAATTCTCAGCGATATACATCAACTGTAAAATTTTTAGGAAAATCGTTAGAGCCGTTTTTGAGCTCCGCATCCACGTTCCAGTTTCCTCATGAAGTAGTGACTTGAATAGAGGCATTGTACAAAAAAAATAGCTTTTGTTTCGCAATATGAAATTATGAACTTATAATTTGCATATGTTATTACAATGATAGCGATTGTCAATAATTACACCAGAATTCTGGATTACCTTTTTTTTCTTGCCCTCAGAGACTGTTGGGCTAGACTTCCAGGAGCGTAACGAAATATATCCACAGGTCCAGTGAGCTGACCACCTAGAGAAATATTCAAGGTTATTGACCAACTACCTGACAAACATATGCAAAATGTTTTTATCCTATTTTGTTACTTACATTTTACATCCAAAACCGGATGACACTGACGATAAGGTTTCATAACGGGCACCTAACCATTGTCATACACGCAAGCTACAACTGTACGGCCATATCACAAGATACACAGGGATAGCATAGACCTTTATGCAGGGAAAGGCAGACTAAAGAAACGAGGGAAAGACGATACCAAAGAATGGACAGGCCTGTCATTAAAAGCGACTCTAATTCTGGCATAACACAGAGAGGAATGGAGGGCGATAATCAACAGATCATGTGTGATGTCCCGACAGTCCAGAAGACTAAGGGACAAGTGAAGGTGAATTCTACGATGGATGTATTTGTTCATGTAACAAACTATTCTCATACATTCTTTGACCTGGTTGACATTTGTGACTACCTCTTTTTTTACATGTACTCTTTTCCAGATGGATTACCTTCTTTAGTATGTCTTTACTTCTTCAACTGTCTTATCTTCTGGAATGTGTCTTACCTTCTTTGACGTGTCTCAACAGATGGCATGCTATGGAAAATTCTTCAAGACTCAACTTCCCGTCGCGACCAAAGTCCGCAAGATCCCAGATTTGAACCAATACGTCATCACTCAGCTGACTGGCACGAAAAATCTCTGTCGCTATGGAAACTGACAGAGGAAAAAAAGGTCATTTTAAACGAAACAATTTCTGAATTTAAAACTAAATGACTAGAAATCTTAAAGTGTTAGTTTACGAAACAAGGCCTAATGTGATCTGATCAAAGTCTCTAAAAGAAGATTCAGCACTGACTTTCAGAATAAGAAAACTACGAAAAGTAAACATTTTATACTGCTAGTGTTTAAACATAAATACATTGACTATTTGTAGGCATAATAGGTAATACACCGACATCCTACAAACATAGATTTTATAGTTTTATTATAAAACATCACATCTTGTGAAGACACATATTGTGAAGACACATCTAGCATCTTGTGAAGACACATCTAGCATCTTGTGAAGACACATCTCTCTAGCATCTTGTAAAGATTTAGCATCTTGTAAAGATTTAGCATCTTGTGTAGATACATCTAGCATCTTGTAAAGATACATTTAGCATCTTGTGAAGATATATTTAGCATCTTGTGAAGACACATCTAGCAACCTTTGAAGACACATTTAGCAAAGTGTGTAGATACATTTAGCAACTTGAGTAGACACATTTAGCCTCTTGTGTAGACACATCTAGTATCTTGAGTAGACACATAGGTCTCTTATGAAGACACAATTACTAAATGAAATGTACTGGTCTACAACTTCGAATACAGATCTATCAGGCACGTGATCGGCTATCAACGCTACAGAGTGGTCAGAACTGTACATTATTTTGTTATTCTGTGCTTATTGATATTTTGAAGCTATTCGACTCTCTTGAAGTATCGAATGAATGAACTAATCTGAGGATTGAACATTCTTCTTACACCCAGAGGGCCAAGAGCCCTTACAATGTGACCATGAACAAAAGGTAGTCAGTCATTTTCGACAAGTATATATTCAGAATTACATTCGTTCCACTGGGTGTTTTTTGTTTTATTGTATAAACATTTTTAATAGGATGTACAGACTCAAATATTCATGAGTCTATAAGGTAAGGGGCATAAACACATTCCTAGAAACGACATAGTAAATATATATTTACTCCCCTTTAAATGTAACACACACACAAAAAATGTGCTGGCAGTGTTTGCGATTATTCTGTTAAGGTAAGCGCCCTCCTCCTCCATCATCAACTCCGTCTCGCAACAGTCACTGACTTGTGTTCCAAGTATGTGTCAGTTTGAAACATGTCTGTCTCTAGTTGTAATCAAGAACCTTCCTTACAAACAAAGTGCACGCAACTGCATGATACGGGCGTCACTTCCGGTAGTGTAGCTGACAAAAGACTAAACAAGCTCCAATGATATACGACCTAACCCGCCATTAGAACTACCACCGACCAGGTCTAGTTGCTAGATGGTGTTGAGGGGTAACATGAGCGTGGTATGTACAGGACACCAGACTTTCTCAGAGATGAAGTGTCAAAAATAAATAAAATAAAACAATGGGACAAATTGTAACTTCTATTTAATAAAGTGAAAACTAGGGGGGAAAAAAAAAGCAAAATATCAGAAATCTTTTCTAAAAAACAAAGCTTATCTAAGGGAGATAACAACGCACTTACAACTATATCTCTCAATAATGTAGCATTTGTTTCCTTTATTCGATATCAAGCAAAATAATTAATTACCAATATTTAATTGACTGCTCATTTTTTAAAATGTTTTTGTATTTTGTTAGGTACAATAAATAATTATTTAAAGCTTCAACTTGATCCCAGGAAAACTGTGGGAGAAATAATGTGTAGTTAATTAATTAACTTATTGGTAAATTTGTTTTACAGATTCTTGTATTGTATACCCTAATTAATAATTGTGCCAAGTTACAACTTCATCTGAGAATGGATGTAGGAGAAGAAATATGTACAAACATTTTACCAGACAAACAGAAAGACAGACAGATTGAGTGAAAACTTTTTAATAAAAATAAAAATAAAACATTTTACACAGAGATTCGAAACTTTGCGGTGAAATTGTGTAAGCTTTTGAGAAACTGTATCACCTTTGTGGGCTTTTCAGCGAAATGACAATCACTCAGTCAAGTTGTTTGAGTTGTGACAGTGAGGCCACTCATAAATAATAGCAAGCAAGTAAGAAAGAAAACATGTACTTTTACTTCTCAAACCAAATCTTATACCGGTAAACATGTACTTTTACTTCTCAAACCTAATCCTATACCAGTAAACATGTACTTTTACTTCTCAAACCTAATCCTATACCGGTAAACTTGTACTTCTTGTTACAGCAAGATTCTTTTGATTGACTTCAGACATTTTGTTTTTCAAGAAAGAAAATGTCCTATGACAGCAACATGGAAGTTGTCTGGCCTCCACCATTAATAAAAGAAAAAGATAACTCCTGCCTTCCATTGGGTAGAGTTAATTGTATTGTACAACTGTAGGGAAAAAAAACAGTTTCATTCTTCTTATACTGAGAGTGTTGATTAGTCACAAAAGTACAATCTGACCAATTATCTTTGGGAACAAAATAGAGGTCAAAAGATAAGTTGACACTTGAACTAACACGACATTTGGTAGGGAGCAGAGTGTGTCCAATCAAGTTCAATAATAAGAGAAAGAAAGAGGGAGAGGGGGGATAGCTTTTGTCGTTGTCTAACTCTCTTATTCTATAGACTCGTTCATTATTCTCCCTCTCTCTCTCTCCATCTTCTAACCAAACATAAGTTGTACGCCAATGACCAATCTGAACGTCACGTGACAGAGTGACGTACAACACAGCCACATAACAACAGAAGTTATCGTAAAACTCAGGAGACCTGACACCGCCAGCAACCAATCTTACAATTAGTTTTCTGTCTCACCTATCATCCAATCACAACAAAAAATCAATGACTAGCTGACCACGCAACAAACTTCGGCTTGCCTCCAAGGCTGATGTTGTCATCAATGATGGCCGTAGGAAAACAAGCACCGGTAACGCTGGAAAAGGTGGATCTTTAAATACAGGTTGTGTACAGACTAGAAGACATTGTTATTTTGATGCAGGTTGTGTACAGACTAGAAGACATTGTTATTAAATACAGGTTGTGTAAAGACTAGGAGACATTGTTAATTAAATACAGGTTTTATAAAGACTTGAAGACATTGTTATTTAAATACAGGTTGTGTAAAGACTAGAAGACATTGTTATTTAAATACAGGTTGTGTAAAGACTACAAGACATTGAGCGAAGGTTGAGTGGTGTGGTAAAGGCATGGATTCTGAAGACGCCTCTGAGTTCACCCAACTCTAATGGGTACCTAACATTTGTTGGAGACAAGTTAAGTATCAAAACTTGAATTAGTTTCCAAAAGATATCCTGTGATCATTTTTAGCATTTCTCAAGTTGGCCTGTCCTAGTTCTCACTGGCTGCGGTGTTTGAAGTTCTTCCTAAAGTTCATTCAGTTGTAGGTGTTAGCATGATTTGAAACAACTTCAGCTTCTCAAAGTTTACAGCTCCACACTCATTCAATGATATTGTTATTACAAGTTTTACTTGGAGCTTCCAAAATTGAGAATATTTTCTTCGAATACACAAATACACGTTCGTAAAAAAATTATTTTAAAAATTGTTCCGTGAACGAAAATGTTCTTGTCTTTGATCCAGTTTTTTGTTGACATAACTAGGTTAACACATGGGTCACTGGGACTATATGACACTATCAAGACACGCCCCTTTCCCCAATATCTCTTTGTGAAAGGAAAGATTTGATGACATTCAGGTAATAAAACAATTTTTTACCAGCTTTTTAAAAGTCTATTTCTGGTGCTCCAAGACTGGATGGTCTGAAACACTTGTAGCAGGCACTTTAAGACAGTCCCGGCTGTAGTCTCTGACTTTATGATGAGGTTAGTAGAGAGAGGTGGGGGGGAACCAAAATCACGATTAGATAAGAAGACACCATAAATGTATTAGTCAATGGACTGGAGACACTAGTGAAAGTAGGTGGTAATCTAACAAGACTAAGGACACTAGTGAAAGTAGATGGTAATCTAACAAGACTAAGGACACTAGTGAAAGTAGATGGTAATCTAACAAGACTAAGGACACTAGTAAAAGTAGATGCTAACAAGACTAAGGACACTAGTGAAAGTAGATGGTAATCTAACAAGACTAAGGACACTAGTAAAAGTAGATGGTAATCTAACAAGACTAAGGACACTAGTAAAAGTAGATGGTAATCTAACAAGACTAAGGACACTAGTAAAAGTAGATGGTAATCTAACAAGACTAAGGACACTAGTGAAGGTAGGTGGTAATCTAACAATACTAAGGACACTAGTGAAGGTAGAGGGTAATCTAACAAGACTAAGGACACTAGTGAAAGTAGATGGTAATCTAACAAGACTAAGGACACTAGTGAAAGTAGATGGTAATCTAACAAGACTAAGGACACTAGAGAAGGTAGGTGGTAATCTAACAATACTAAGGACACTAGAGAAGGTAGGTGGTAATCTAACAAGACTAAGGACACTAGAGAAGGTAGATGGTAATCTAACAAGACTAAGGACACTAGTGAAAGTAGATGGTAATCTAACAAGACTAAGGACACTAGTGAAAGTAGATGGTAATCTAACAAGACTAAGGACACTAGAGAAGGTAGGTGGTAATCTAACAATACTAAGGACACTAGAGAAGGTAGGTGGTAATCTAACAAGACTAAGGACACTAGAGAAGGTAGGTGGTAATCTAACAAGACTAAGGACACTATTGAAAGTAGATGCTAACAAGACTAAGGACACTAGTGAAAGTAGATGGTAATCTAACAAGACTAAGGACACTAGTGAAAGTAGATGGTAATCTAACAAGACTAAGGACACTAGTGAAAGTAGATGGTAATCTAACAAGACTAAGGACACTAGTAAAAGTAGATGGTAATCTAACAAGACTAAGGACACTAGTGAAAGTAGGTGGTAATCTAACAAGAGAATGTTTAGAAAAATTTTAAGGAGAAAGTGTAAGAGCATAAGTAAGAGAAAGTGTAAGGATTAGGAGAATATTTCAGAGCAAAAACAAAACAGCTGACTACTGAATTTTTAAATTAGATTGTAATGATTCCAACTTTCTGACAGTAGTAGGAACTACAGCCAGACACTGAGCCAGTAGTAGGCCCTACAGCCAGACACTGAGCCAGTAGTAGGCACTACAGCCAGACACTGAGCACATTTGTTCGCCACTCGCTATAGCTTTTTAAAAAAAGACATTGAAATGAATTGAGAAGAACACAGAATGAAAAAAACTTCAACATTCACATCCAGCATCTGGCCTTGTCATATCTCTACATCAGACACAATATCAAAGGTAACTGTAAAGAAAAAAAAGGTCGAGATTTTAAAATCATTTATTGTGAAGTCAGTAAGGTCACATTTATGAAAGTCTTGTTACTAGATTTACATTCAGTCCTTAAGTAGTACTCAGAATGAAGGAATGGCCAAGAAAAAGAAATGTGGATTAACAAATTGAGAGATTTGTTTTAGCTGGTCAAACTACCTACGTCTGCAGGGAACTGTACCAGGAAAAAGAAGAAGAGGCAAACAGAGAAAGCGATGGGAAGACAACATAATAGAATGGACGGGCCTGCCAGTGAAGGAGGTTCTGTCCATGGCAAAAGACAAAGAGGAATGGAGAAAGACGGTTTACAAATTTTGTGCGGTGCCCCAATGGTCCAACAGATTAAAGGATAGGTGAAGGTGAATGTGAAGCCTACTAGCTACACCTTTCTGCACCTCTTGTGACATGACCAATTCTATATTCTAGCTTCCAGTAGTGCGTTACAATTTATTTATTATTAAAATGTCTAGTTTAGTTTACTTAATATAATATCAGGGAATTAATGACTGGATGTTTTTTTTTTTGTCACAAGCCATGAACTCCCCTCCAGCACAGCGTGGCATGAGCTGACATGATATTGATAATCTTTTTTTTTCTTCACTTACTAAATTATCTAATGAATCGAATTTTTTTTTCAAACAGTATACAGACACAGACATTTGATAGGCAGACATTCTTAAATGCTGTGTAAACATTGGGACCAAAGTTTCGAAGAAGTAATGTCCGTGATGGGCTCCATAAATTCAAAAAGATATTGCAACTGTCAACGGGTTTATTGCGTAAACTTATAGATCTACCTTCCTGCATTGTGATATAGGGCTACATCAAGATGGCTAAACTGTGTAATGGCATGAAGGAATTTTTACGATGGCTTTAAAAGGCAGACTTGGCCAGTATTCTGCTATGTTAACTGTGTTGAAAAAAGGGGCTGAACACAGTTACAAAATGTGCAAGACACTGGAGCATGACGGGTATGCCCTTCCGCTATTTGTGTCCCTACTCGTTAGTTCTACAGTTGTCATAATGGTTGACGCCAGGGGAAAAACACAACTATTCCCACACAAAATGTAAATCTTTGTTATAATTTTCTTTATAAATTGTACTACTTAATAAAATGTATGAAAACCCTGAGCTTTAATCTAGGATTTTTTTTAAAAATAAACTGTAGCCAAAATAGAAAATGTCAAAATATACAACGTCAAAATAAGATCATATCAAAATAGGATCATTCCAAAATAGGATCGTGCCAAAATAAGATCATGTGAAAATAAGATCCTATCAAAAAAATAAGATCATGTCAAAATAAGTTCATGCCAAAATAAGATCTTGTCAAAATAAGATCATTCTAAAATAAGATCATATCAAGACAGGATCATGTCATAATAAGATCATGTCAAAGTCCTACAAACCCAAGTTCATGTAATTTGGTCGAATTAGCTCATGTTGTCACATCTCATTTCTATCGATAAAATATACTTTGTGGCTTTTCTATCAGTTATTGAATCATTTTTTTTTCTCAAATATAATCAACTAGCGAAGTATTTCTAAGCGTTTGGTACATGTGATTCTAAATGAAGAAGTGTGTCCACCCATTACTAACCTCATCAACTCTAAAAACATTCATTCAAAAAGTATTCACATTGACTTTTTGAGAACAGCTGCAGACACGGGGGAAATGGAGGGAAGTGGTTACGTGAACTGTCACAGCGCCCCCTACGACGACAGGTGATGATGATACAGTTTTATAGACATAGTTTAGCAAGATAAATTAAGACACACAAATACAATTATCTTGATTTCCTGTTACAACTAATATCGGTGGGAAGGGGGTAGGCTAAGGAAATGTGCCCAATCCCGTCGTCCTTGGGTGTTCGAATGCAGTCTTCAGTCTTTTTTTTATCCTAATCTTATTACACAAAGCAAATAAAATTCAGAGGAAAATTCCAAGTTTTTACAGTGTCGAGACAAAGTAGTTTTAATAGCTACACATCATGACATCTCTTTCACAAACAGTGTCGAGACAAAGTAGTTTAAATAGCTACACATCATGACATCTCTTTCACACGCAAACAGTGTCGAGACAAAGTAGTTTTAATAGCTACACATAGCTACACATCATGACATCTCTTTCACAACACCTGGCTGGAGTTGGGAGCAAAGTACGTGATGGATACATTGGGAGCAGAGAATAAAACAAGATTTTTTTAAAGTCTGACAAAAATAAATATTTATAGACTATGTCAAAGTAGATATTTGTTTCGTATGTGTCACGTATTACAAATTGAATTCTACTTTTAAATGGCTTGTCTAGGGGAACGTGACAATAGAAAAAGCTGTTGTGTCACTTATCTTAAGTCTGAATTTAATCAAAGACTTACAATGAATAACAAAAAAAAATGACACAAGAAATCGGAAGGTAAAATATCAACTTAATGTTTAATCATAATATAACTCAATACAAAATGGAAGGGTTGACCAAAACCCTTTTACAAAAATGGTATGTAAAAATATTACAATACAAGAGTTTGAAAATATAATTACAAATACAAGCAAGGCCTTGAAAAAAAGAAAAAATCTTAACTTACACGATCAATTGGTATACCACGCACGGGTCACGCAATGTCTCCGCTATTCTGTCTCACGGCTGTCTCCGTATGTCTGTCCGTCAACGTTACGCGAGCGGTCTTTATATAATCTACCGCGCGTCGATATCTGGTAATTTCTAGAACAGAAAGTCATCAACACCCAGATCTAGAACGCTCTTCAAAGAGACAGAAGAAAAAGAAAAAAAAACACCCTCCTTTCAACCAGAGGTACACACATAGGTCAAGGACCGGTCACTGTCTGTGTGGCTTGACTCACCGTGAAAAATAAAATAAAAAAAAAACTTATTACACAAGGGGCAGACAACCTACAGGTCAAGAAAAAAAAAAACAATAGTATCTAGGCATTGTTACCTAGATACGTAACATATGTAAACCCGGAGCATAGTTTTTAGAGAAAATGTAAAGAGTAGAAGGGCATTCATGTGAATGTCAAAAACATGCCAAAAGCCAAGCCAATAACTTGATTCTAACTGGACATTGAACTCCTGAACTTACAGAGGTCAGAATATTGTTAAAGACCAGTACGTAATCAATTAGAGCTTTGGTTTACGTTTGTCTTGTTCTGAAACCTACATCTACTATAATAAAAATTGTATTTATAAAGCGCTGTTAACAAACAAAATGTAGGCTGAACGTTACAATCATAAACACGAAAGCTAAAACGACAAACTAATCTAAAAACAATTTTGAACAGGAAGGTCATAATGTTCTTCTTGAATGTAGTGTAGCATGTTGTCTGTCTGAGATCAGTGATCAGTCTAAGGTACAACGGCATTTCTTTATTGTAGATGCACCTATAACAAAAGTGTGGCCACCTTGTAGTCGAGTCTCGCTTTCACAGGAAACCAATGGAGAGCAGTAGCAAAATCTCTTATTTCCCGTAGGACTATTCGTGCAGCATTGTTCTGAATTCTTTGCAGTTTGGCGATTTTGTCATTAGATATACCAATGTTGTAGTAGTCAAGGCGGGAGAGCATGAATTCTACAGAGAGCTGGGTCTGATCTGGCCTAATCTGCGCAGCTGCAGATAAAGACCCCAGCAGAGCTAACGTATGTCTGGGTTGAAAGATAGTGTTCAATCAAAGAAATCTCCAAGTTTGCGAACTACATGTACAAAAGGAATCTGGAATCTATTTATAGTCTATCATTAGATCATCTTATTACAATGGTTTCATAATAGAATGCTATTCAGATCTATATAAATTAATGATCGTAAAATGAATGTATTTGATTTCATCCCTCGCTAAGCAGAATGCCGAATGAAAACCAAGAAACAAAATGAGCTCAGGCCTAAAGAAACGTGGACCATCAAGCAGAAGACTAAAAACTTCCACAAATATAAACAAATAATAATAATAATAATCTTTATTGTCCGTATGGAAATTTGTCTTACAATTTGTGCATTAGCGAAAAGGCCTTGGCTATGTTTTATCACGCTCACATCTGCAATATTTTAAGTTTCAATATCACTGCCTGGTATGGCAATCTGAGCATTAAAAATACAAATAAAATTTTTAGAATCCTAAATGCTGCTGGCAAAATCATTGGCAAAAACAAACCCCATTTGAGACAAACATCTATAAAAAAGCTAACAAGATCCTCGAAATAAAGAATCACCTTTTGTGTCAGGATTTTGTGATTTTACCATCACAAAAGAGATACAAGACACCGATAGCAAAGACAAACAGACACAAACACTCTTTTGTTCCCCTGGCAATCAAATCATTAAATAAAAACAATCTGATATAAACTTTTCGCATGTAAATTATGAGTGAGTCTGACAAAAGACAGTAAACAGAAGATAGATTCTTACATAATGTGATTTGATAAGTAAAATCATCGGATTAACCTGAAGATTATTGGTCTTGAACACTGAGGAAATTTTTATATACAATTTGAGCGAAGCCATATTTTAATTTAAAAAGTCGATTTTAAAAAGTGATTTTTAAAAGCTTATAGACAGAGGTAACTTAAAGTACTAAAACCTACCATCAATGGATCCTTTGTTTTTGGCATCAAATGACTGAAAGACAAGAGAATAGGCGTACTTTTCTTGTGGGCTCATGTCTGGAGGAATCACAGGGGCAGTTTTCGGGGGAGTCAAGTTTCTGGGCAGCGTCTTTGGCACAGGCAGCCCTTTGATGACGCCCGTGATAAGATGCATGACCAGAACAAACTCGTGGACGTTAAGGACATTGTCATTGCTGACGTCAGCCAGGTTCCTGTGGGGAGAGATTAGCTCGTAAATCTAAAAATAGACCATTAACACACTCACAAAGCAAAATAACTAGTATCGGCTTAAACTTTCAAAAATATATCAAAGAAGCGAAATATTAATTTCTCGGGATGTGAAAAAACTTAAAATTCTCTACAAGTGAGTTGTAATTCTATAATTCACTTGTAAAGAATTTAAAGTTATATGTGTGTAGGGTACGATGTGATATATCCTCGTACTTAAAACTTAGATTCATTTCATTTACTTTAAAACTGTAGATGCGATGTTTTAAACCAGAAGTGAAAACAGAAGAAATTAAGATGGCCACAATTGACTAACGAGAGAGTTACATTTCCTACATTTGTGTATTCAATATTACTACTGACATTGAAAGCCTATACATATCTTTACATATGCTTATTGTTAAATGACTTTTTCAGACATAACCCATTGACTTAATTCTCTTTTAAAGATATTTATTTGAACAATTAATCTTAATTGCTATGTCACTCCAATTAACTTCTTTAAAAAAAAGTAACTTAAAACAATGAACTATATGAAATATATATATGAAGAATATTAAATAGCATATAATGTTATAAGCTTTATATTATTTGTTTGAAGTTTCCAGCAATTTGATTTCCATTAAGTCAAACCAAACATTTGGCAAACAGTCACTGACTTAACCACATGACCGAGCGTGGGTTCTGGTCTGTCTTAACAATTGTTTGACTTGGACAATGAGCCTTGTCTGACCTTGTGGAAGGACTTTCGACATCGTGTCATGACAGCGCAGTGATTCCCTGGCCCTTCAGAAAACAAGACAATCATGGAAGAAGAATGAGTTCGTTAATTCCCCAGTCCTAGAACCACTGTAACAACGTGTAGAACGCTCTTGAGACACCAGTACAACAAAAGTGGTTTCCCTTGATGGAGTTAGCACCGCTGGGTTATCTTGCTTTAAAACATGTTTCAACGTTTGTGCATAAAGTTTATTGGCAGATGTTTTAAAAACAAAGAAGAAAAATTTTTTAAACCCTTAAGTAGCTGTAGCATCTACAAACACCTGAATCTGTACAAAGAACTATATTTACACCAAAACAATCTACGTTAAAGAACACAAAACTGTTCAATTCTTTCGATCCCAGAATCCCACTGAGCTACCTCTGTTCAGTAGTTCCAATATTTTTAAAGCTTGTTTAAAAAAAAATGTTCACACGATTGCCATATCGAAAACACAAGGGTAATAAACCTTACACTTTATTTGGAGCACGATGTTGTCTAAAGTATTAGAGATATGAACATCGCAGACACGTAAGCCGCTTCAATTGAATGTTTTAATTGTCATAATTAAACTAGGGAAGGTCATCAATTGTTTTCTTTTTCCTTGGGTGTGTGTGTGTGTGTATTTATTATTATTTTTATTATTATTTAAGTGAAGCAAAGCACTAATTAGAATCTGATATTATAAATAAACATGGGCTCAATAAAAACTCACTAGGTGGCATACATATTGAATATGAGGAAAACTTTTGAACTATTCTTGGGTACTGTTGTAGCATAAGTAAAATAGCTAGAATAGATTTCTGAACATGGAAATTTGATTACAAAGTTTCTATATAAACTCGTGTCAGTCTGTTTGGTAAAACGTTTGAAACGTGAAACTTTACATTTCCCATTCTTGTTGAGACCTCAATAATGTTTCCAATCTCTGACTGACTTCAAATGTTTAGTGGCCCTGCATTGGATGAAGTGTATTTCAAGGTTTGGGAGAAGTGGGGGAGAGAGAGTCATTATTTCTTTTAATATGGAATTATTTGTGTATTCTAAATAGTTTTTTATTTCAGAAACTTTCCACGCTGCCATCATTAAATTTAAAATCGACCCCCCCCCCCCCTTTTTTTCCCCTCCTATTGTTTATTACGCCTCGTAGCTCGTCTGTTTGTGGTCAGTATTGATTAGACCTTGCGTACCAACTGATACAATCTATTTGACCATATGTTACAAACATGGAACGCCTTCATTTATAATTTACAATAATTTTAAAAGATGGAAAACTTCCACCACTACATTTGTTTTACATCTAGGTTTTTTACAGCTAGGTTTTTTACAATATTTGTGCACGTTTTTTTTAGAGTGAAATATAATTATGTCCTGAAGTTGATGTAGTCGTGTACTGTATATTGTTCACTGTACATAAGTACTGGGGTTGTCATGTATTAATTTGGTATACTGAGAATGTGTACTGACGTTGTGTACTAAGGCTGAGTGTGTGTGTGTGTGTGTGTATATATATATATATATATATATATATATATATATATATATATATATATATATATATATATATATACAGGGCTTCTTTGTGACGGTACGCACCGGTACGGCTTACAGGCACCTTTTTGAAAAAAATGATTACTTTTCTTGTATTTTAACGTATATTATTAATTTTTAGTAGTTAAAAGTTAGGCAATCAACTACTGAGTACCAGCACCTAATCACTGAGTACCGACACCTATTTTTTTTTTACAAAAAACCTCTGTATATATCATGGGCGTAGCCAGGGGGGGCTTCCGGGTTCAACCCCCTCCACTAAATGAAATCCTCCCTCGAGGAGGGTGTCGGAGTTCAGTGACTGATCTTTTGCTTTAATTTTGTTTATTTTAAGTGAAATTTGAATACTAAACCATCACTTGCTCTAGCACAGCCAATGGGGTTTTGAGTTTAAAATCCCCTACCAGGGTTTTGAGTTTAAAAACCCCTACCAGAAGGTTTTCAGTTTGAAAACCCCTACCACTGGGTTTTAAGTTTAGCCCCCTACCAGTGGTTTTGAGTTTAAAATCCCCTAACAGGGGGTTTTGAGTTTGAAAACCCCTACCAGGGGGTTTTGAGTTCGAAAACCCTACCAGAGGGTTTTGAGATTGAAAACCCTACCAGAGGGTTATAAGTTTAAAACCCCCAACCAGTGGGGTTTGCATTTAAATCCCCCTCTTCTATTAAACAAAAGAAAATGCAAACGATAATCCCTAAATTCCAAGAGCACATCTAAGGAAGATTTTGATTGTAAACCCCTCTCCAAAATTTACGATAAACCCCCCCCCCCAGATATATTTTAGTTTGAAACGCCACAACAGATGATTTTAACGATAAAACTTCCTTTTTCGATATAATCTCAAAAGCAAACTACAGTCACCTAATTCCAAGAGCGTATTCAAGAGAGGTTACACATTTCTACCAGTGGCGGGACACCATTAATATATGCAGTAAAGAGTCAAATGCCAACCCCCCCCCCCCCGAAAAAAAATCATGGCTACGCCCATGATATATATATATATATATATATGTATATATATATAGAGAGAGAGAGAGAGAGAGACAGTGGACTGAGGCTGTATATTGAGGTTGTCGACTGAGGCTGTATATTGAGGTTGTCGACTGAGGCTGTATATTGAGGTTGTCGACTGAGGCTGTATATTGAGGTAGTATTTGTATAATTGACTTTGTCTATTAAAAGTAAGCGCTATAAAGAACAACTCAGGCGCCATTTCGCCCTCATTTGCCTAGAGAAAAGAAACTGGCTGCAGATTACATCTGAAAGAGACAGTTGGAAAGCTCTAGCAAGGGCTGCGGGACACACACTTGAAACCCAAAGGAAAGCCATTTTTAAAGAAATTAATTATTAATCTTATTAATCTTTAGACTCGAAGACATTGCCATTAATATACTGAGGTTTAGTGCAAGGACTGAATATGGCGATCGAATTCTGAGATTAAAATAAAAAATATGTAAAGTTAGTTTCAATGGAGCTATGCAGTACTCTTCTCAGCCATATTCTGAGGCTTATCATTGTACTATTGTAACTTCTGTCAGGTCATTATTCGAGCACATTCGTCCATTCTACAAATTCAATCCCGTTGTTAGAAAGTCTTTTTTTTTGTGTTAAACTTTTGTATTTGAAAAACTTCTTATTGCCTTATTACGTGTTCCAGGCTCTCCTCCGAAGCTATTTATTAACATGTTGGTGAGGAGGGATCTGGGAAAACTCATCTAGAATTGAAATTCTTAGTCTACGTCGGGATTAGAAGTGAAGCCCCTTTAGGTAGCCAATCGATTTTTGTCACTCAGCCACATATCTCACCAGCAGGCATGAGTTCTCTGAACATTGAAGTCTTTGAAGTTAACTGACTTGCTGAGACAGAACTCTTTTGTGAGCAAACTTATTAACTTAGATCTACTTCTATATCTCTTTGAAGTTAACTAACTTGCTGAGACAGAACTCTTTTGTGAGCAAACTTATTAACTTAGATCTACTTCGATATCTCTTTGAAGTTAACTAACTTGCTGAGACAGAACTCTTTTGTGAGCAAACTTATTAACTTAGATCTACTTCGATATCTCTTTGAAGTTAACTAACTTGCTGAGACAGAACTCTTTTGTGAGCAAACTTATTAACTTAGATCTACTTCTATATCTCTTTCGTCCACTACCTATAGCAATTCTTTTACTTTGTAACTACGCCATACCAAATAGTCCCACATTTATTAAAGTAACTCCAGGACACACAGAAAAGTGGCAAAATCGTAAAAATGGGCCCAAAATCAACTTCAATATTTGATCCGACCGTCCAACCGACTAACTGACTCCCGCCTCCCCCCACCCCCACCCCGAAAAAAAAAAGGAATTTCAATAAAAGAGTGTAATGCTACAACGCAGGTCATGATTAGGTCAACAAACAAGCGCAGACACGAGAAGATGTCAATTAGCTATTTCTACTAATCTCTTCCAAATACAGAACACCGCCAGCATTAATCAAATAGCTGATAGAGCCAATGACTGCCTGATATAAGAGAGAAAAAAAAAGTGGGGGGGGGGGGGGGGGGGGGGGAGAGAGCCACTATTTCGGGAATCTCCAATTAAGCAAAATGAGACGCGGAAATAGACCGAGGCTAAATATAGTGCCACCGTGCTATCCCGCCCATTGTTTGTCAAAACCGGACACAGGGGGTGTGAAGTGGTAACAAACACTCGAACCTTGGGTCAAATAAAGTGAGCCACGTGACCACGGCACACTGCTGCGAGCATGCTGACAAATATAGACCGATGGATGGAGGTCAATACAGAAACTTGTGCAGGAGAGATCCTCGTGTTTCATGTTCTTGTTGGAAACTAAAAGTTGCCAGAATTCTACAAGGATTTCATCGAGAATGCATTTTAAACACAAACAAACAAAATTTAAATATTGTTACAGAGTCACATTTTTCTTTTGTCTAATGCAAATTTTGTGGAAATGAAGGCTATTAAGATCAATGAAGCCAAAAGATCTGTGAAGATTGTCGGTTCTGACATACATTGGTGAATGTCGAGTCTTCGGTTCTGACATACATTGGTGAATGTCGAGTCTTCGGTTCTGACATACATTGGTGAATGTCGAGTCTTTAAAATTCTAGACCCACACTTGAGAAAAGCCCAAAGCCATGAGTCAAAGGAGTAACTAGTGGCATCTTATAGTAGCCATTGTTAATATCAGGCAGTGAGCAGACAGTGTTAAAAAAACGTCTTATTAACCTTCATGTGTGGATATCAGAAATTATGCAGTACAACTATAACTAACCCCTCTTCTATCTTCCTTCAGTTCTTACATACTTAAAGCATGGCCTGTGATTACTCGCATCCAATGCACGAGGCCTTGCTTGTCACGTGTCTGAATGTATCAAACATTTTCTTTGTAGACTTAGAGACTCAGTGAATAAGTAAAGCAGTTTCCCTTTCATATAGTACTGTCACTGTCATCAGTTTTCATATTAGTACATACTACATAGATGCAAGTGTTTAAAAAGTGGTTATATTTGCACGGAAGATGATTTGCATATTTTATTTTTAAAAAACAACAACAAAAGGTTTTGCTTTCAGAAGACCAAAAAAAGTTCTTACATGTTTTTAAGAAGTACTCCACATTTAGATTTTCAGAAGCATTTTCTATAGATCTGAACGTGACAGACGTGCTGACCAGTAGAAAGACGGACGGACGGACGCACAGCCCACACACAAACTAATACCGTTTTTTTTTACTCGGGGGTCACTATTTTATTTGAAAGACAATTGTTTTTTTTTAATCCCCTTTGTCTTGATCTCTCTCTCTCTCTCTCACACACACACACGCACATATACTCCCTCTCTCATGCGCTCTCAAACAGACTCACACACATTTCAAATCACGGACAAATCTGTCTGCTTAAGGATTAAAATGTTAACTAAAACTTTAACGGACGGTGGAGGTAGGGACTAGAACGCCCTCAACTCTTGAGCATAACAAAAGGAAAATGTTTTCTTGATGTGAAAACCTTTTGTTGCTGCCTAAAACGAGATCACAGTGGTCAGTCCTGGTCAAAGATTCCTTGATGGGGCGTAGTCTCGAGACTTGAAAGAGAGGGTGAGCTTATGTCAGGCGGAGACTCGAGACAGAACCAGAGGGGCGTCAACAGAGGCAAATCATTGGGAAAACACGTGAACACCTAAACACACAAACCAATCAAAAGGGCGCCGGTGTAAAGGGAGCTATGCATTTTCCCTCCTACATTTCTCAGTAAAATATGCATAGCAATCATAGCGCAAGGGGGGGCTCATTGCGCCCTGGTCCATGGCCATTAGGAGCTCTCGAGAGCCTCTATCAAGACAAACAACAACACGTTTGACTCTAGGAATTGTTTAATGCATCAAATGTATTTCATGTAATACTGTTACTGAGTTATGTGTTATGGCCCCGATATTTGTAAAGGTAGAACCAGCAATGGAATGGGGGGGGGGGGGGTATCGATACGTATAAGTCAAACTGGTTTAAGTTACATTTGAATTTCGGGAGGTGGGTCCACCTGTACCTTGCGACACCACCGGAGAAACATTTACTTTAGCAATCAAGAGATGGTATATCAAGAGATGGTTTATCAAGAGATGGTATATCGTACATGGTAGCTACTTATATATTATATTCACTACATGCTCAATACTTGAATATAGTATACAATATGTGATAGATAATAGATTACAGTACACAAGTATACATTGAATACATTGTCGGCCCCGTTTCATACTTATCTTATCTTATATAATACAGACGTTACTTCAAAAAAGAAGATGATTACGTCCTAGGCGTCATGCATCTAGTCATGCATGTTAACCAATGACTTAAATTCTGCCAAGTCACTGCACTGGTTTTCCTGGCTGGCTCAGGCAACCCATTCCATGCTCTAATAGCACTAGGGAAGAAGGAGCAATTGTACACATTTGTCCTAGCATATGGAATGAGGAGTGTGCCTTTTTCTTTGTGTCTTTCTGAGTATTTTATTAAATTTTGTTTTTGTATTTGAAGATTATGTTTCAGTGTTTTATGTATAGTTGCTACTTTACTTTTAAGTCTTCTATCCTGAAGGCTTTCTAAATTTAATGATTTTACTAAAGGTGTTACTCTAATCAAATGTGAATATTCGTTAGTTATGAATCTCAATGCTCTATTTTCTGTCTGTTCCAGTTTCTTAATATTTTCTTGAGCTGAGGGGTCCCAAACACAGGATGCATATTCTATTACTGGCATAACCAAGGTTAAATAACATTTTAGTTTTATGTTTTTATGACAGTTTTTCATTTATTATAACACCTAGGTATTTTGAGTTTTTAGTCTGTGTTACTGGTTTACCATGAATAAGATAAGTGGAATTAATTTGTTTTAGTTTTTTGTTACTTTTAACAACTGACATTTTTCTGGATGGAAAGACATGCTCCAATTTGATTCCCATTTCTGTAATTCATCTAATTCTCTTTGTAAACATTTCTGTATCTTGTGTTGTTTTTATTGTTCTATATATCCAATCTTCAAACATCAATGTTTGTCAGTTGAAGTGCAACTGTCTAGTCCATCCTTAGTAATGACACTGATTGGAGCTTTAGTTCTTCGTTACAGATACCAAGGTTTTTGTGTTGTTTTGTTTCAGTAGTGAATTTGTTGAAGTGACATTTGTTGTGCTAGTCAGGGGAAGATAATTTTATCATGATTATCGAGTCCAGCGACTCATACATTGCTGGTTTCGAGTTGGAATCGCGGTGACGAATTTTTTTTTTGAAGTTGGACGTCAGATGGGCTACCCTAGTGGACTTACCAGATCTGACTCAAGACAGTTAGAGGTACCCCAAATCTAGTGGACTTACCAGATCTGACTTAATACAGTTAGAGGTAGTCCTGACTTGAGGAACAAATCCCTGATACTGTCTCCTGTTGAAGTCAAGCAAGTAGAAGTACACATGAAAATGCATAAATAATAGTCAACGTATAGGCCTATATGTATACGTGTATGTGTGTGCGTTTAAATATGTATATGTATATTATGCTCGCATTTACAGCAAGTATAAGAGCCTGTGGCAATATGGCCCGCACTTTAAAAAATTAAAAATCTTTTCCTTAGGAATTTTTCACTTTCACTATGTTTTGCAAATAAAATAGCTATTTTGTTATTATGTCGACTTAGGCGACTCCTATCACCAGTCCTGGTCCATACATAACTTGTAACTAAAGGTAATAAACAAAATAGATTTCTTGCTTTGTTTTTGTATTATCAATGTTGAACTGGTAACAAAAAAAAGCTATTCAAGTAAAACCAACTAGTAACAATACTTTTTACGAGAAGTTACTACTGACTAAAAATAGCTGCTTCTGTACCAATGACGCGGTTGTTCAGTTTAGCTTTTCCTTGTATTCTAAAGATTGTTTCTTGATACTAACCTAAGAGATATCCATCCACTGGACCCTGGCTATAAAACAAGATCTCATACAGAGTTCTCTCTCTTTGCTCAATAGGTGGCAATGATGGTTCTGAAACAAACAAAATTTGAAATTTGTGATCACAATATTAGAAACGAATGATTCAGGTGGACTAATTCAACGCTTACATTTGGGCTTCAGATTCTCTTGTTTTCTAGTTCGGGAGTACACCAGAAATTTTGTTGTTTCACTAAATCTTTCAATATCTTAAAAACAGTTAAATAATAACATTCATAATTTTGAAAGTTGTTGAGCCCAAAAGATAGAAGTTAATAATGATTTGATAGTGTCTTGACAGAACTGTCTAGTCCTCACACAACATGTAATGAATAATCCTATAATAATAATTATTATAATAATATAATAATCCTAAGCAAAAGATGTCACCAAAGTGTGGTATTGCTGATGACCTGCCATATCATAGGAGCATTCCTCATCGGTGTCTTTTCTGGTGACTACATTTAATTTTGTTTCCCTTTAAAAACAATACAAACATACATCTAAAAGAAATATATTGGAATCCAGCCATACAAACATACAGCTAAAAGAAATATATTGGAATCCAGCCATACAAACATACAGCTAAAAGAAATATATTGGAATCCATCCAGTTATTCAAACATACAGCTAAAAGAAATATATTGGAATCCAGCCATACAAACATACAGCTAAAAGAAATATATTAGAATCCAGCCATACAAACATACAGCTAAAAGAAATATATTAGAATCCAGCCATACAAACATACAGCTAAAAGAAATATATTAGAATCCAGCCATACAAACATACAGCTAAAAGAAATATATTAGAATCCAGACATACAAACATACAGCTAAAAGAAATATATTGGAATCCAGCAATACAAACATACAGCTAAAAGAAATATATTGGAATCCCTAGAGATAGAAAAGTTCATTGCCTGATCCCCAAATGTAGAATGTAGAAAAGTTTTAGATGATAATTGTTTTCGGAACAAAAAAACACTAAGAGAGATGTGGAAGGTGGAATCAAATCTCGAATCATAGTGTCGATATGTAGAGGATCAGTCAGTCAGTCTGTCGACTTTTATGTGACTGAAATTTAGAATAAAAAAGACAGTTTGTGTGGAAACACAAGCTCAAAATCCGCCCTCGAAGTAGTCCACCCAGGCAGGTAAAAAGGCAGGTATCAATATTGTCAGAAAGAACATCAGAATGAAAGTCGATCAAAGACAAATGACAGAGAGGAACGGAGAAAGAAGGTTGACAGATCTTGTGTGGTGCCCCTGCGGTCCAGCAGACCAAAGGATAGGTGAAAGTGAATGTGAAATGATATGTGAACCTGGCCTAACTGATGTCTTATAATGAATATCTAATTGCTTTGCAAATGGTCAATCTCTGATTCTTAAAAAAAAAAAAAAACATTTCGTACAATTATAAAATTAATAATTTTTCTTTACTTGAGTGTTATATAGAGGCTGTGTTCATGTGCTGCACTTCTCGCGATAATATGAAAAATTAATTATTAATTGTTGTTTTACATTATATCCAACGTATACGCATACTAAATAGATTTTTTCTCTTTAGAAAAAGTAAACATTTTTTGCGTGTGAATGTAGTAGTTAATATGACAGAACTTACTTAGCTTAGCAAATAGAAATGTAAAAAAAAACAACAAAAAACCGTTTGCATAAATGTGTTAAAATATGGCGAACGGTTATCTCCCCTTCTAAAAGAGCCTACAGTGTTTGTTACTATTAATAGTGAATAGTTGTAAAAGTGGAGTGTTTTTAATTTAAAAAAAATATTTGCATAAATGATTTAAAAATTTTGATTTTTCGCATTTAGAAAAGAAAAAAGTAGCCGTTGCATCAGAACTTAGAATGGACTAAAATATTATGATGTCGGATCTTCACTATCTTTTCTAGTTTACGAGATCTAATCGGGACGAGCGAACAGGCGGACAGACATTTCACACAAAACTAAGAGCGTCTTTTCCCCTTTCGGAAGCCGGTAAAAAATCATGAATTCTATAGAAATGTATTCTATTTGTACTTTAAATATTTCTGAACAAATTTTAATTTAAGACCTTTTTTTTTGTCTGTCCATTTACATTGCAGAGAGAATCGTGTGTGTGTGTGTGTGTGTGTGCATGCGTGTGTGTGTTAGAGACTGAATGTGTGTGAAAGTCTCTCAGTACTAAGATTTCAGTTACCGGTACAATAAATAGACCTACGACAGTACGAAATTAAGTTCCCATCAGTATTTTTGTTCTAACGATGTAAACTGTCGGCGGTTGAGGAGACTATGGTATACTAGTGAAAAGTAACTAGACAATTAAGTAGAATTATGTGTGAACGTGATGTCCCATCCATTGATCCAAAACAGTTGAATGATGGCTTTTTTTTTCTCTCAATGTCTGTTATCATATGAGTATTATCCCCCCTTCGAAGCCACAAGTTCGTTAAGCAGAACTATTGAAATCACTATCAAATATTAACAGCCATTTTACAGAAATAACAGGAATAATGATTGAAGAAATTTACTGCCTCCCTGCACATGTTTTGTTTTGAATGTATTTCAATTCATTTGGATCACTCTCGTTTTGACATATCGACATTTATACAACATTCTTGTTTCATTCAGCGTGTAAGGGTGTTGGGCTGCTCCAGGTAATCATATAAACAAGTATCTAATACTTAGAAAAACTAAAACATTTTTTTCTCTACATTTAGTGGAACGTTGAACATTTTTCATCTATTTTAGACGACGAATTGCCAATCTAAAACTTTATTTTTGGGTGCATTTAGGAACATTGATTACTTATTAGAGAACTATCCTGGTGCTAAACAATCAGCCTGGTAGAGAAATAGACTGGTACTAAGGAATCAGCTTGGTAAGAAAAATAGATGGGTACTAGAGAATCAGCTTGGTAAGAGAAATAGATGGGTACTAGAGAATCAGCTTGGTAAGAGAAATAGACTGGTAATGAGGAACCAGCTTGGTAAGAGAAATAGACTGGTACTAGGGAACCAGCTTGGTAAGAGAAATAGACTGGTACTATTGAACCAGCTTGGTAAGAGAAATAGACTGGTACTAGAGAACCAGCTTGGTAAGAGAAATAGACTGGTAATAAGGAACCAGCTTGGTAAGAGAAATAGACTGGTAATAAGGAATCAGCTTGGTAAGAGAAATAGACTGGTACTAGGGAACCAGCTTGGTAAGAGAAATAGACTGGTACTAGGGAATCAGCTTAGTAAGAGAAATAGACTAGTACTAGGCAACCAGCTTGGTAAGAGAAATAGACTGGTACTATTGAACCAGCTTGGTAATAGAAATAGACTGGTACTAGAGAACCAGCTTGGTAAGAGAAATAGACTGGTACTAGGGAACCAGCTTGGTAAGAGAAATAGACTGGTACTAGGGAACCAGCTTGGTAAGAGAAATAGACTGGTACTAAAGAACCAGCTTGGTAAGAGAAATAGACTGGTAATAAGGAACCAGCTTGGTAAGAGAAATAGACTGGTACTAGAGAACCAGCTTGGTAAGAGAAATAGACTGGTACTAGGGAACCAGCTTGGTAAGAGAAATAGACTGGTAATAAGGAACCAGCTTGGTAAGAGAAATAGACTGGTACTAGAGAACCAGCTTGGTAAGAGAAATAGACTGGTACTAGGGAACCAGCTTGGTAAGAGAAATAGACTGGTACTAGGGAACCAGCTTTGTACGAGAAACAGAATGGATCGTAGATTGAGAGACTTTGGTGTATTAGTTCCATGATAGAGTACACACATGATTGAAATAATCTTCGATTTACTTCCGTGAAAAGAAACCTTTGAATGTCCTTTTATATTGTGTCAACACAGTTTGTAGGATAAAGTCTGAGAGGTCACTTATCAATTGTTATCAGAACAAGTGTTAACGTAACATTGTTACGTGTTGGAATTTGTTGAGCGAGTTGAATGTCGAGGATTGCTGAAGGAGTCCCATTACTCAATGATTGCAAAATTTTGTCTTTTGTATCTCACATACAGAAATATTTCCTATGTTTCACTAGCATAGTTGACAACTACAGAAAAACACACAGAAACTGCATGCTTACACATACACGCTACAACACACACACACACAATACATGCACACACAGACACACTACAGTGCACACATAGACGCCATATGCAGATCCATACACACACAAACTACAGCACACTCATACAGACAATATGCATATGCATACAAGTAGATATTAAATAGGTTGGCCACCTTCAGTCATTAAATAAAACTACAACTCAACTAAAGGGAGGTAAGAAGAAAGAAAAATGAAGCACAGCAAAGGGGGAGACGAATCTTTTAGGGATAAGTTTCGATTTGAAACAGGAACAAAAATGGGAATATGGGACAACAACTAAAAAAAAATGGGGGGGGGGGGGGATTGATATTCAAGATGAAGTAACTCAAGAAGTACTTAATGCATAAACGTGTTTGACAGCTTTGGGTTCAGTTTTCTGCACTTCAATAATGCATTAAAATACACACGGTACAATGGTTAACAAATATTGAAATATTTTGATTTTAAATAAAGGGTACAAAGAAATAAAACAGCTGTTCCACATTCCAATGTTTAGGAAATAGGAAATAACTAGTTGCGTATAAGGGTGTCAACTATTTTTAGAATTAGTATTGGAAAATATCTTTACTAAGGTTTTGGGTATGGCTACACTTTCGTAACTGCCATTACTGTTAGTATCTCACCTGAACCACATTTGACCTAATAGCATAATGTTTAAAATTACCTGCAAGAAGTTCTACAATGACGCAACTAATTAAAACAATAGCTATTTTAAGAAATGTACTAACTTTTAATTATTTATCGTTGACCTCACCCTAAAAGAAATAAAAAGCAAACAGAAAATCATGAGCTGCTAAATAAATAAATAAAAATATTTCTTTTACACTTTTATTGCTATCATGTCTGAGTCTTGTCCTGCGAATTTTTGTTCCGGAAAAATCGTAGTTAAAACCGTTTTCGAGAACTGTGCACCCAGGATTTGTTGTTTGGTCCGATGAAGAATTTGCAAGGTGAATAGAGGAATTCTAATGAAGATTAAAACTTTTTTTTTTTTGGAGATAGCATTATTTACTTCATCTACACCCCACCTCTCTCTCTCTCTCTCTCACTCTCTCTCTCTCACTCTCTCTCTCTCTCCGCTTACTGGTGTTGAAAGTTTTTGCGGTGGGGAAACGTAAAGACTATGAACCAGTTGCTGAAGGTCTGTATTCACGTTATTCATGAGTCGTTTTGACAATACTTCTTCTCAACGTGTAACTTTGTGGAACCTGGACACAGATCTCGAAAACGGCTCTAACGATTTTCCTAGAAATATAATAGTTTTTGTATACCTTATTTTTTGTTATAAAATACAGACGTTACTTCAAAAAAAGAAGCTGATTACGCCCTAGGTCAATCTAGTCATGCATGTCAATCAATGACTAAAATTCTGACACGTCATTGGTCTTCCTGGCTGGCTTAGGCGATCCATTCCATGCTCTAATAGCACAAAGGATGAAGGAGCATTTGTATAAATTTGTCCTTGCATATGGGACAAGGAATTTGCCTTTATCTTTGTGTCTTTCTAAGTATTTTATTTGGTCTTATTTTTGTATTTGAAGATTATGATTCAGTGTTTTATGTATAAATGCTGATTTACATTTGAAGTCTTCTCCCCTGAATGGTTTTTTAAGTTACCGACGGCATTTTAAAGTTCGAACAGTAAGCATGTTCCGTCTATTGGGGGGGGGGGGGGGCAGTAATGCCTGAAGACCATTATTCTGTCCACTTATGTTGAAGGCAGCATCATAGGGAGGGGATTGCTTTGATATAGATCATCTTACACATCTTACACATCTTACATGCTTACAGAATACTCAGTGCACAATAATCCCGTCTCTTTTGTGGACCAGTGGAGGAGAGGGGTATCTGAGAGAAGGTTTCTGTGCTGCCTGTAGGCACTCGGCAAACACAACTCTACTAGAGTCTGTTAGATGGTTAAGCCTAAATGATAATCTTAGCAATGACCGCCAAATGAAAGGTAGCTGCATCATTTTATTTCTTTGTTGTGGATTTGAGCAACATTCCTGTCAGAAATATAAAAATCAATAAGTAAAATTATAAAAGTATTTGTTACATTTACATTTTTACAGTCAACACCTTTTGTTTGATGTATGGGTCCCTATTGGTCATGAGCCTCTATTGGTCACGGGCCTGCGTCCATTTAACCCCTTCGCACCATGGTTGCTACGTCACTGGACAATAAAAGTACATGCAGGTACATACAAATTTACCCATGCAGTAGATAAAAAACTCAGTGGGGTTTATACAAGTAGGGAATACAGCAGCAAAGATTACCTACATTTAGACATGGGGTGCGCAAAACACAACAGACCAAGACTAATCCATTTTTTTATTTTCCAAAAATATACCAACAACACCGCCAAGAGTTCCTTTGAAAAATGTTCACCACATCATGAAAAACTGGTGCAAACATTGAAGCCCAGATTTAAATGGTAACTTGTGTTGACTCGGCTAGGCATGTTTTGTAATAAGATTGTCTTCGTTTCGCTTTGAATTTCAGACAAGAAATGGATTTTCCCACGACTGTAGATTTAAATGTAGGTCATATAACTTGGATCTTTTACAAGAAGTAACCAGAGAAATGATGAAATATGAGAGCTATGTTTACATACCCAGAATTATCAAACATGATCCAACAATGGAACTAACCAACCATGGTCTGTCTTCTCAGAGGCGGAAGTTACATTTTAGAATAGACCTCATTCACCAATCGTAAACAAACAACATTTAGCCACGTGATTCTCTATATTTTCTATGCAAAATATTAATCCATGAAGGCTGTCACCTGATACGTTTTTTTTCATTGCTTTATCAATATTATCTCGTGGCTAAATGTTGTTTGTTTACGATTGGTGAATGAGGTCCATTGTGATGCTTCTTTCACGGCAGCATTGGCAGTTTAAAAAAAAGCATCGCAACTCAGTGGCTGTATAGTTTGGAAGAAAATGAAAAGCTTTATTAGACTATTAACAAATCAAACTAACTCCAACTCCAAGACTATCAACAAATCAAACTAACTCCAACTCCAAGACTATCAACAAATCAAACTAACTCCAACTCCAAGACTATCAATAAATCAAACTAACTCCAACTGAAATGCTTCTTTTCCCTTGTATTATTAGAAAATGGAATGGGTTGACTGAGCCAGCAAGGAAAACCAATGACTTTGCAGGATTTAAGTAATTGGTTAATATGCAGGACTAGATTGACCTAGGAACACGGTTAAGACATAATCAATCATCCTAACATGTCTTGTTACCATTGTGGTCATCCTTTTGTAAAGAAGGTTGTCCTACCATGTCTTGTTACCATTGTGGTCATCTTTTTGTAAAGAAGGTTGTCCTAGCATGTCTTGTAAAGATTGTAGTCATCTTTTTGTAAAGAAGGTTGTCTTAACATGTCTTGTTACCAATGTGGTAATCTTTTTATAAAGAAGGTTGTCCTAGCATGTCTTGTTACCAATGTGGTCATCTTTTTTATAAAGAAGGTTGTCCTAGCATGTCTTGTTTCCAATGTGGTCATCTTATTGTAAAGAAGGTTGTCCTAGCATGTCTTGTTTCCAATGTGGTCATCTTATTGTAAAGAAGGTTGTCCTAGCATGTCTTGTTTCCAATGTGGTCATCTTATTGTAAAGAAGGTTGTCCTAACATGTCTTGTTTCCAATGTGGTCATCTTATTGTAAAGAATGTTGTCCTAACATGTCTTGTTTCCAATGTGGTCATCTTATTGTAAAGAAGGTTGTCCTAACATGTCTTGTTTCCAATGTGGTCATCTTATTGTAAAGAATGTGGTCTTCCTTTACGTTTTCTTCTTTGCTATTAATTGTTACTGTGTTACGATGAATCTTTGTTACACTATTGTTGTTTTTTTTTTCCGCTTTATTGTGAGTATGGAGTTAGTTTTAGTTTTAATGCTTAGTTTAGAAGATTTAGGGGTAAACATTCGATAGTAAAATATATATTGCATCTATTTTCTGATTAGTTTTAGTCTTTGGCTGATAATCGGGTGTGTATTGACTTGACACAGGTTCAGTAAACGTGCATCCATATGTTCTATCAATATATGTCAGTGACTAAGCGCGACATTGGCTGACATTAAACCCAGCGGTCATAGACACATAAGAGAAACAAGGAACAACTTCCCGAAACATTGCACATTCATGTCAACAAAAAAAATGTGTATTGTTGTTTGTTGTTTTTGAACACAAGGAGTCTGTCCAATCAGACAAAGAGAAATAGATGTGACAGTTGACAAAATCAAACAATTACCAAATCGGATAACTCCATCATTATAACACTTCTCAATCTTAGCGCGCATATACATAAAAAAAGAGAACATAGCATTACTTACACACACACACGTACACAGAGAGAAAGAGAGAGAGAATGAGAGTGAGAAAGAGAGAGAAAAAGAGAGAGAAAAAGAGAGAGAGAGAGAGAAAGAGAGAGAGAGAGAGAGAAAGAGAGAGAGAGAGAGAAAGAGAGAGAGAGAGAGAGGAAAGAGAGAAAAAGCATATAACAAAACTAGTGCACATTTAGTAAAGTCTAAAAAAAAATGAACCCAACCTGTGACCATGTTATCTGATCCCTAAATAAGGTAACTAGTTTCTAGCAGCCTGGTTAGTATAACTAGGTCGAGTTGCTTCTCCCCCCCCCCCTTCACTTTATAAGCTCACCTTTGTATCATGTTTGTGCGCGTGTCGACATCATTAAATAAACCAATGGATTAAGTATGGTCATTGCATTGACATTTTTGTTTTTTTGTAACATTCTTACACGACAAACAGTCCCTCTGCGTGTGTCCGTTGTATTGTTCTGTATTGTGCAATAAATATTGTCATGTATTGTTCTGTATTGTGCAATAAATATTGTCATGTATTGTTCTGTATTGTGCAATAAATATTGTCATGTATTGTTCTGTATTGTGGAATAAATATTGTCATGTATTGTTCTGTATTGTGCAATAAATATTGTCATGTATTGTTCTGTATTGTGGAATAAATATTGTCATGTATTGTTCTGTATTGTGCAATAAATATTGTCATGTATTGTTCTGTATTGTGCAATAAATATTATCATGTATTGTTCTGTATTGTGCAATAAATATTGTCATGTATTGTTCTGTATTGTGCAATAAATATTGTCATGTATTGTTCTGTAGTATTGTATCCTATTGTATTCTATTCTATTTTGTTCTCTGATTATAAAGTGTTGTTTTTGAAAGATCTGTTTTCTAATCGTTTATTCACACTAACCTAATACTCCAATGATGACACTGTCAAGACGATCTAGAGAATACAATCAAGCCATACATAGAGAATAACTCTGCTGGGTCAAAGTGAAAACAAAGAACTTTCGGGCCACGCCCCACGAGAACGTAATCTTTCAATTTTGAAATCCAAAAATGAAAAACATTTTAAAATTAAACAAAATGGAACTACCTGAATTCAAACTTGTTGGTTAAAGCCTTCTCAAGCCAACGCGATGACCACTCTGCTAGCGAAGAGTCTATGACCATTGTAGATTGTATAGTTATCTATTGTTTCTATTTCATGGTTTCGTTCACTAAGCCTAAGACGGCAGCCTAATATAAAAGGGACTAATTCAGCTTATACCACCACTTCAGTCAAGTATTATTTCTTTCCCTTGTTTGATATACTTAAAAAAGTAATTTATTACTAATAATTATATAACTAATTGGTTTTTTTTTAATCGATTCTTGTGTTGTCAGGTAAAAGAAATAATTGTGCGAAATTCGACCTGTATCAGTTGGAGAAATAACGTGTGCAAACTTTTAGCCAGACAGACATAGACATCACATACCAACATGGCATTAGGAAATATAGATCATGTGAAACACAACTAATTGGACTAATTGATGATTTTTCTAAAGGTTTAGATAATAGTGAACAAATAGATGCTATTTTACTAGATTTTTCCAAGGCTTTTGACAAAGTTCACCACCATAGTTTGCTTAAAAAATTAAAATATTTCGGCATTAATGGTCCACTGCATCAGTGGATTAAAGATTTTCTGATAGGGAGAGAACAAACTGTAATAATAAATGGCTCTAAATCAACACCAATAACAGTAAACTCAGGTGTACCTCAAGGAACAGTCTTGGGTCCACTACTATTTTTAATTTACATAAATGATTTACCAAATTGCATTAGTTCAGGAACAAAAGTCAGATTATTTGCAGATGATTGCATAATATATAGAACAATAAAAACAACACAAGACACAGATATTTTACAAAGAGAATTAGATGAATTACAGAAATGGGAATCAAATTGGAGCATGTCTTTCCACCCAGAAAAATGTCAGTTGTTAAGAGTAACAAAAAAACTAAAACAAACCAGTAACACAGACTAAAAACGCAAAATACCTAGGTGTTATAATAAATGAAAAACTGTCATGGAATCCACATATTGATGAAACTACAAAAAAATCCAACAAAGTATTAGGGTTTATTAAAAGAAATTTCTATAAATCAAATAAGAACATAAAACTAAAATGTTATTTAACCTTGGTTAGGCCAATAATAGAATATGCATCCACCGTTTGGGACCCCTCAACTCAAGAAAACATTAAGAAACTGGAACAAACACAAAATAGAGCAGTGAGATTCATAACAAACGAATATTCACATTTGACTAGAGTAACACCATTAGTAAAATCACTAAATTTAGAAAGCCTTCAGGACAGAAGACTCAAAAGTAAAGTAGCAATTATACATAAAACACTGAACCATAATCTTCAAATACAAAAACAAAACTTAATAAAATACTCTGAAAGACACAAAAATAAAGGCACATTCCTTGTCCCCTATGCTAGGACAAATTTGTACAAATACTCCTTCTTCCCTAGTGCTATTAGAGCATGGAATGGGTTGCCTGAGCTAGCCAGAAAAACCAGTGACTTGGCAGAATTTAAGTCATTGGTTAATATGCATGACTAAATGCATGACGCGTAGGACGTAATCATCTTCTTTTTTGAAGTAACGTCTGTATTATATAAGATAAGATAAGATAAGATAAGAAGACTGACAGAATGAGTTGATAAAAGATTTGTAAAAATGTATTGTTATATCAATTTAATAAAACAGTATTATCACGTAATACTGACAAGATTTTATTTCACTTCAATGAGTCCAAGACCGACGTATTTGTAAAAACCTGTTTCTGATTCAATAGAGCCAAATGTACAAATACAACAAAGAATAGAGGTTACTAAATTACTAGATAGAATATACTGATAGAACAGATAGATACGCTTAGAAGATCACTCTTGTGTTTGTTCCATTATCAACTGACCATAACTTCACGGTTGGAATTATAATACTTTTAAGCAAGTTGCGTGGGGGTCCGTTCAACTTTATTAAGAGCAGTAGAATGTTGAAATGTAAACAGTAAAATAAACATGGCTTACTGGTTTCAACATGGAACTTCATGAGATGGCTAAAGGAAACTTAAAGCCATCAACAGATTGTCATTTTGTTTAATTATGTCCTTGCTTCAGTCTCAGTGTCATTTTGTTTAATTATGTCCTTGCTTCAGTCTCAGTGTCAGTATGTTTAATTATGTCCTTGCTTCAGTCTCAGTGTCAGTTTGTTTAATTATGTCCTTGCTTCAGTCTCAGTGTCAGTTTGTTTAATATGTCCTTGCTTCAGTCTCAGTGTCAGTTTGATTAATTATGTCCTTGCTTCAGTCTCAGTGTCAGGTTGTTAATGAAATGACCTTTCAATTACACTATCAGTAACACCATTTGTTATTATACACTGTCTCTATCTGTCTCTCTCTCTCTCCCTCTCTCTTTCTTTCTTTTTTGCTTCAACACTCACTTTTCTCTCTTTCTTCCTTATTCACACACACATTTTGTCACTTTCTTTCTTTTTCCCTCTTACTTTATTTTCTTACTTTCTCGCTCACACCCACATTCTTTCTTTCCAACTCTTACAAAACTTTCTCACTCTCAGCCAAGAGTTATCTCTCCTTTTTATATCTTCTTTCTCTCTTTCCCTTTCTCTTAATCAACACAAGAGTTTCCCAATAGTGAACAAATGAGCAGGACTGGACCAGAGAGTACCACTGGATCAAAGAGTACCATTGGGAGTACCATTGGACCAGGGAATACCACTGGACCAGAGAGTATCACTGGACCAGAGAGTACCACTGGACCAGAGAGTACCACTGGACCAGAGAGTACCAATAAGCCAGAGAGTACCATTTGACCAGATAATACCATTGGACCAGAGAGTACCATTAGACGAGAGAATACCACTGGAAGTGAGAGTACCAATGGACCAGAGAGTACCACTGGACGAGAGAGTACCATTGGACCAGAGAGTACCATTGGTCGAGCGAGTACTACTGGACGAGAGAGTACCATTGGACCAGAGAGTACCACTGGACCAGATAATACCATGGGACCAGAGAATACCACTGGACCAGAGAATACCACTGGACCAGAGAGTACCACTGGACGAGAGAGTACCACTAGACCAGAGAGTACTATTGGACCAGATAGTACCATTGGACGATCGAGTACCATTGGACCAGAGAGTACCACTGGACCAGATAATACCATTGGACCAGAGAATACCACTGGATCAGAGAGTACCATTAGACGAGAGAATACCAATGGACGAGAGAGTACCACTGGACGAGAGAGTACCACTGGACCAGAGAGTACCACTGGACCAGATAATAACATTGGACCAGAGAGTACCATTAGACGAGAGAATACCACTGGACCAGAGAGTACCATTAGACGAGAAAATACCACTGGACGAGAGAGTTCCACTGCACCAGAGAGTGCCACTGGACCAGAGAGTACCATTAGACGAGAGAATACTACTGGACGAAAGAGTACCACTGCACCAGAGAGTACCACTGGACGAGAGAGTACCACTGGACCAGAGAGTACCACTAGACCAGAGAGTACCACTGGACCAGAGAGTACCACTGGACGAGCGAGTACCACTGGACGAGAGAGTACCATTGGACGAGAGAGTACCACTGGACCAGAGAGTACCACTAGACCAGAGAGTACCACTTGACCAGACAGTACCACTGGACGAGCGAGTACCACTGGACGAGAGAGTACCATTGGACCAGAGAGAACTACTGGACCAGAGAGTACCACTGGACGAGAGTGTACCACCGGACGAGAGAGTACCGCTGGACCAGAGAGTACCACTGGACGAAAGAGTACCATTGGACCAGAGAGTACCATTGGATCAAAGAGTACCACTGGACGATAGAGTACAACTGGACCAGATAGTACCATTGGACCAGAGAGTACCATTGGATCAGAGAGTACCACTGGACGAGAGAGTACAACTGGACGATAAAGTACCACTGGACCAGAGAGTACCATTGGACCAGAGAGTACCATTGGAGCAGAGAGTACCACTGAACCAGAGAGTACCATTGGACCAGAGAGTACCATTGGACCAGAGAGCACCATTGGACCAGAGAGTACCACTGGACGAGAGAGTACCAATGGGCCAGAGAGTACCAATGGGCCAGAGAGTACCAATGGATCAAAGAGTACCATTGGAAGAGAGAACCACTGGACGAGAGAGTACCACTGGACCAGAGAGTACCATTGGACTAGAGAGTACCACTGGACGAGGAGTACCATTGGACGAGAGGGTACCACTGGACCTGAGAGTACCATTGGACTAGAGAGTACCATTGGACGAGAGAGTACCACTGGGCCGGAGAGTACCATTGGACGAGAGAATACCACTGGACGAGAAAGTACCATTGGACCAGATAGTACCCCTGGACGAGAGAGTACCATTGGACCAGAGAGTAGGCCTACAACTGCACTGTAGAACTGGACTAGTGGAAAGATTCTGACTGGTCAAGGACTAATTTTATGGAATGTCCAGTTCATAAATCCCGATGTCAAGAGGCGGTTTGGTTGAAATAGAGGTCAATACCTTTGAACAAGGACAATTGATTCATGAAAGTCGCGAAAGTATAATTGTTCAAATTGCTTAACTGATTAGTAAGAACAGTATTGAGTGTATCCGTCGATGTAATAGTAGACTTTATTAAGACTAATACATCCTTAAATGTATGTACATTGTTTTTCTCTGTAATTAGATTAGATTGTCTGTAGGTAGATATTGTCTGTCATTAGGTAGACATTGCTTGTGGGTTAGATCTAGACTGTGAGTGTTCAAAGTTTAACTTTTCTTAAATATTCTTGTATGTTTACATACTTTTTATAAGACACAAAAACTTGAAGCATTATCAAGTTAAGCCTCCGGATAGCCATTTAAGAATGAACAACTGATCGAAGATAAATGTCTATTCGTCCCTCATACACACACATACACGCTTCGTTTGTGTGTTTGTGTATGCATTGAGTCTTCCGATGAAATGACCGGTCACCGAGTCTTCATTTCATTTGTAAGGATGATAGGTTCAAGTCTATGTGTAACTGATGTTGTTCTTGATATTTTAACGAAACAAAGCTCGAGTCCTATTCAAAAGATATACGGAAACTATTGCAATGTATTGCAGTTAGGGAGACTTTTATTTTCTCGTATTGGACACACATCAACGTAGATAGGTTATACTATTCCAATAAGGTTAGACTATTCCAATAAGGTTAGACTATTCCAATAAGGTTAGACTATTCCAATAAGGTTAGACTATTCCAATAAGGTTTGTCGTAAAACAAAACAAGTTCCCCTCACTAGTTCATGCCCCAGACCCCTCGTCCCCTGCTCTTACAACATCTGTAGTCACACAAGAGAAATTGATGTCAACAGTACACGCACCAGTATTCCTTCAATGTTAAGTTTAGTTTAGTGCACCCCTATATACATTTAGATAGCGTCCAGAAAGAGACATCTAACTCTTATATACAGAAAAGTATTCTAAGAATTGACCTTGTTTCTCCGAGTTCTCCGTCATTCTGCTGTGTAACTACTTGTCTCTCTCCTAATTAATTTGTTTCCAATTAAGGATTTCGTCGTGAACTGTTGGAGTAATCCATTTCTGGAAATAATGAGGTCAACATTGAGCAATGCTATCAGTCTATCCAAAGCCAATGAATCTCACACATAATTAAAAGTGGCACTTTGATGAACACTTCCAAATGAACACTTCAGAAAGAAGAAACACACACACACACATAGATCTAGACTTGAGGAGGACACATTAGTAGTGGGTGGTTGAAGAGAGCAACACAAATCCTCCCCATGAATTATCCAGCCATTGAATGAAAATAATGGACAGGTAGAAGGAGAGAGAGTGAGAGAGCGGACACAAGAAGGTGAGAGAGAGAAAACGAGAGAGGATACGGCGTAGAGCATTGTAGTTCCCCCCATACTGTGAATATTCCCACGCCAAATATGTTGTCAAGTGTCGACCTAGTCACTGGCATAGTAGACAAAAATAGTACACTAGGAGCAGTACGCCCCAGGGAGGCGCATATTTAGTATGATGGGGAGTAGCTTTTTATTGTTTCATTTCAATGCTAGACGAGGTTCCTTTACAAGTATTAAAGAAAGAATGACATTTCAACATGGTTATGTAATAGACATACTGTTATACCGATTTCTGTATAAAAGAACAACAAAACAAACAAAGATTTAAAGAGGCCAATATGCTCTATAGAGTCTAGCTAGAGGATAGTAGCACAACTTAAATAATTTTGTAAACTGCTGTTTATATGTAAGAACTTTGAACCTGATTCCATCTTGTCTATTTTTTTTGTTTGATTATTAAGTGACAGTCAAGACCGTGTTTAGCCGCCCGTGCAACAGGTTGTGATGTATTCATGTGTATTTCCTTGCGTGCGTGTGCTACTGATAAACTTCTCAATAAAAAGCATCGTCAGACTGAAGGGTAACCTAGCAGGGCATGAAACGGGTGCGGCTCTGACAAATACTTTAGTCCCTATACAATACTGCAAGGATATGCACACAGATAATAACGACAACTCTTGATAGAATCCAGAACTTGGGAGAACAGGTTTTAGTTTTTATAAAAAAAAAAAACTTGGATGTCCAACAGGACATTCTGAATGAAGAAAGCATCAATGTAAAAGAAAACTTAGATGTCAAGTCAACAGGACATTCTGGATGAAGAAAGCATCAATGTAACAAACAAAAAAAAATACTAACAAAGGTTTTCTGTTGAGATAGAAGAATATACATAATATATATATACTTTAGCTAACATGGCAGTGGGTCTTCGTGTGGTAAGATCTTCAGAAGTGCAGAGATAATGGGGAAATCAAGCGAGTTCCTTGCTGGGAGTTCCTGAAAACTGTTTCGATAGGACAAAAACAAATGTCACACATCGTTTAGCTTTTTATTACAAAACGTATCTCAATCTCTCTGTCTGTCTGGTAAAACGTTTGTACACGCTATTTCTCCGACACTCAATCTAGGATAAAGCTGAAATTGTGCTCTATTATTTCTTTTACCTAACAACACAAGAATCAATTTTAAAAAATTAACCAATTAGTAAATTAACTATTGGTTATTGATTATTAAGAATCTCGAACAAGGGAAAGAAATTGTACTCGACTGAAGTCGTTGTATAAGCGGAATTAGGCCTCCTTATATGTCGCCGCCTTAAAGTAAATATGTAACAAAACAATATATAGATAACTATACAAAAGCCCTTTTTTTTCATAGGCACCTCACTAGCAGAGGAGAAGGCTTGAGCCATTAATTTCATATCCCCCTCCCCTTTTTTTTTTTAATAAATGCTTTTAAAAAGCGAATACAGTAAAAATTCACCCAGATACCCCTTTCTCTCCCGCCTCTTCCATTCTTTCCCCCAACTAATCCAGAGAAGTGATAGGATCATAGCGTATTGAGAAATCTAAAAGTATGAAATAGCGCTAAACAAAAACACAAAATATTTATAATCTCAGATTTATTGTTGCTGGTCTAGATCTATTACAAATTTAATTATATGATAGATCCAAACTAACTGATACAATAAAACTTATTATAAGCTTTTTTTTTTAAGTGTTTTTTTAAATGCATTTTTTGTTTGTACAATTACTTTTTTTTTAATCTATGATTGTTTCGTTGTTGTGGTTCAACTTTTGTGGCGTCTGCTCATTAAAACCAAACAGTTGAGAGAATCTTTCCTTGACAAACACAGAATATTTTTTTTTAAGTTTCGAGGGATAGTTAAAAACAACATAACAGAGAGTTTTTGTTTTCGCCCAAACTGAGAGTCGCCCCCCCCCCCCCGGCCGGGCCTGCCAATAGACAAGGAATTCAAGGTTTTGTTTTGATTGTCTAACTCTAAACGAATAAAATTAAAAGAATCCTTTGGAGTTATTTTTAATGGAACACAAACGGAACAGCCTTTTATCGAAAATAAGATTTCTTGACAATAATTATTTATGTTTTTTCAACAGAAATCAGCTTTTCAATAGCTTTTCTAGTTTATTTTTATTTTAAACGTGACAAACCGACAGACAGACGACACAAAACTAATAGCAACTTTGCATCTTACGTTGGCCGCTAAAATGAAACACAATAAAACGATTGGGGACGTTTTTTCCCTCTTTACTTGGAAGACACGCCACTGCACGAACTACTATGTAATGAGTTTTGGGATATGTCCTATCCGTTCTGCCTTTACTAAAGAATTTTGTTTCACTTCTTTTCTGGATTCGAGATTTGAACTTGTACACGATCCCCCTTGCAAGATGGAAAATGTCATGATATCGGATTTTCAATTGCTTTTCTAGTTTTTGTGATCTAAACGGGACGGACGTATAGACAGACGGACAGACAGATTGTGTTGAATTCTTTTGAGTGAAGAAAGAACTTATTTGCAAGCGCTAGACCATCAGAAGTTCAAAGGTCATGAAATAACCCCAGAGGCGTGGACCTATCTCAAGGAAGAGCTTGGTGGCCTCGACAACAAAAGAAACAAATAAAACAGGATGAAGACATTCTTTTTTTTTTTTAAATCTAAAGTACAAAGGTTTGGATCTGAGGGACCAAGTCGCATGTCTCTGTGTCAATGAAGGAGAAACTATTGGAAAGAAGCTGGATGTTCCGACAGGTGTTCACGTGACCAATATTTTTTTTTTTTTTTGAGATTCAAAATAAAGTAGCAATATATTTTCTTAACGCAGTTTATCAAAAAATATTCTATGTGTCATTTTCTAAATCAAGTGTCGTTTTAGTGACAATTGTTTGTCTTTGATCAAGAGGACATCATAGACAACACGAGGACGCTGGGAACAACAGACACAGTCTGGACACAACGCATTGTAAAAGTCAATAACACACGGAACAACGCTGAAATGATTAACTTTGATGGAATTAATTACTAACTAATAAAGTCGTTTCAACAAGGTCAAGAAAAATGTATACATTACGTTTTGTGCAATAGTTATTATATTGTTAATTAATATTAATAAATAAATCTAAATATATAAACATGTTCGTGTTTAAAAACACATTTATATTTGTGTACAATGAATAGTATCTTATTAGTTCGTTGTGTACAACAAATGGTCTGATCCAACTATCCTATCAGCTAGTTCTAGATGATTTTTATTTGACTGACACAAATTGTCTAAACACAGTCCTAGTCTTGATGTTATACCTAGATTTCTGTTTGTCTCAACTATAAGTCTAACTCGGAGATTGTGACTGAGCGTGTGTCCCTTATTTATCCCGAAAATGAGTCTAGTATTTAGTAAAAGCTTAGTTAGATAGTGAAGTATTTCTCATATATTTGGGATATTTTAATACTAGTTGTCCGTTGTTATTTGTGTTATATTATTATTATATTAGACCACTAAATTATATAATAATATGGAGTAAATGTAGTAGACATTGAAATGTGTTTTAAAAGGAAGGAAGAAAGATGTACAGCGACAAGCCCAAGAAGTCACTTTGAGACACTATAAGACACTATGAGACACTATGTGCTATATGAGCCACTATGAGCCACTATAAAACACTATGAGCCACTATAAGACACTTTAAGACACTATGAGACACTAGGAGACACTATATGCCCTATGAGCCACTATGAGACATTCCTCTTCAACTTGTATTAATATAGATCACTTTTTTTTTTATTTTCTGAACTTCAGCGTGCAACAAGAGTTCCCTTCACATACTAAACTATCATAACATCATCGCTATCAAAATCCCGTGATACTAGTCATCATCAAACTGTACAAAAAAAAAACAAGCGTTTTAAATCATCCCGTTCTGAAGTTGACTTTGACCAATGAAGCTAAAAGTTGACTTTGACCAATGAAGCTAAAAGTTGACTTTGACCAATGAAGCTAAAAGTTGACTTTGACCAATGAAGCTAAAAGTTGACTTTGACCAATGAAGCTAAAAGTTGACTTTGACCAATGAAGCTAAAAGTTGACTTTGACCAATGAAGCTAAAAGTTGACTTTGACCAATGAAGCTAAAAGTTGACTTTGACCAATGAAGCTAAAAGTTGACTTTGACCAATGAAGCTAAAAGTTGACTTTGACCAATGAAGCTAAAAGTTGACTTTGACCAATGAAGCTAAAAGTTGACTTTGACCAATGAAGCTAAAAGTTGACTTTGACCAATGAAGCTAAAAGTTGACTTTGACCAATGAAGCTAAAAGTTGACTTTGACCAATGAAGCTAAAAGTTGACTTTGACCAATGAAGCTAAAAGTTGACTTTGACCAATGAAGCTAAAAGTTGACTTTGACCAATGAAGCTAAAAGTTGACTTTGACCAATGAAGCTAAAAGTTGACTTTGACCAATGAAGCTAAAAGTTGACTTTGACCAATGAAGCTAAAAGTTGACTTTGACCAATGAAGCTAAAAGTTGACTTTGACCAATGAAGCTAAAAGTTGACTTTGACCAATGAAGCTAAAAGTTGACTTTGACCAATGAAGCTAAAAGTTGACTTTGACCAATGAAGCTAAAAGTTGACTTTGACCAATGAAGCTAAAAGTTGACTTTGACCAATGAAGCTAAAAGTTGACTTTGACCAATGAAGCTAAAAGTTGACTTTGACCAATGAAGCTAAAAGTTGACTTTGACCAATGAAGCTAAAAGTTGACTTTGACCAATGAAGCTAAAAGTTGACTTTGACCAATGAAGCTAAAAGTTGACTTTGACCAATGAAGCTAAAAGTTGACTTTGACCAATGAAGCTAAAAGTTGACTTTGACCAATGAAGCTAAAAGTTGACTTTGACCAATGAAGCTAAAAGTTGACTTTGACCAATGAAGCTAAAAGTTGACTTTGACCAATGAAGCTAAAAGTTGACTTTGACCAATGAAGCTAAAAGTTGACTTTGACCAATGAAGCTAAAAGTTGACTTTGACCAATGAAGCTAAAAGTTGACTTTGACCAATGAAGCTAAAAGTTGACTTTGACCAATGAAGCTAAAAGTTGACTTTGACCAATGAAGCTAAAAGTTGACTTTGACCAATGAAGCTAAAAGTTGACTTTGACCAATGAAGCTAAAAGTTGACTTTGACCAATGAAGCTAAAAGTTGACTTTGACCAATGAAGCTAAAAGTTGACTTTGACCAATGAAGCTAAAAGTAAAACCTAAGTCGTCTCTTCCTATTTCAATCAATAAGTTTGTAAAAAAAAAATGGAAAAGTTTGATCAGTATTTTACAGTTGTGAGGATAAAAAGGAAAGTTTCAAAGTAACATTCACATTTTATAGAGCAGGACTATAGGAGGTAAACAAAATGCCACCGTGACTTCAAAGATTGAAACCAAGGAAGTCACAGTAGTTAAGAAAATGTTTTCAAGGGCCATAACAAATGCAATCTTAGAGACTCAGTACTTTGAGAGATTACCTCCTCTTATTTAAAAACAAATCCACTGTGGCTCAAGTACTCTTTCGCACGCATACTCTCTCTCTCTCTCTCTCTCTCATTCTATCCCTCTATAAGCGTTTTATTTCCTATTAGTTATGTATTTAGTTATTATTTAGTTACTTGTGTATCTAGTTATGTTTTTAGTTAGTTGTGTATTTAGTTGTGTAATTAGTTATGTATTGTATGTTTATGTACGTCTACACTGTGTAGTGTATGTTCAGTTTTATTTCGTTGTTTTTTTTTCCCAATAATAATGCAGCTTGTTATTTATCTGCAGACCTAACATTCTATCATTCATTCCATTCTATAGGTCTACTACTAACTCCATCAACATTATATCATTCATTCCATTCTATAGGTCTACTACTACCTGCAACAACATTCTATCATTCATTCCATTCTATAGGTCTACTACTAACTGCAACAACATTCTATCATTCATTCCATTCTATAGGTCTACTACTACCTGCAACAAAATTCTATCATTCATTCCATTCTATAGGTCTACTACTACCTGCAACAACATTCTATCATTCATTCCATTCTATAGGTCTACTACTACCTGCAACAACATTCTATCATTCATTCCATTCTATAGGTCTACTACTACCTGCAACAACATTCTATCATTCATTCCATTCTATAGGTCTACTACTACCTGCAACAACATTCTATCATTCATTCCATTCTATAGGTCTACTACTAACTGCAACAACATTCTATCATTCATTCCATTCTATAGGTCTACTACTACCTGCAACAACATTATATCATCCATTCCATTCTATAGGTCTACTACTAACTCCATCAACATTCTATCATTAATTCCATTCTATAGGTCTACTACTAACTGCAACAACATTCTATCATTCCTTCCATTCTAAAGGTCTACTACTACCTGCAACAACATTCTATCATCCATTCCATTCTATAGGTCTACTACTACCTTAACAACATTCTATCATTCATTCCATTCTATAGGTCTACTACTAACTCCATCAACATTATATCATTCATTCCATTCTATAGGTCTACTACTAACTGCAACAACATTCTATCATTCATTCCATTCTATAGGTCTACTACTACCTGCAACAACATTCTATCATTCATTCCATTCTATAGGTCTACTACTACCTTAACAACATTCTATCATCCATTCCATTCTATAGGTCTACTACTACCTTAACAACATTCTATCATTCATTCCATTCTATAGGTCTACTACTAACTCCATCAACATTATATCATTCATTCCATTCTATAGGTCTACTACTAACTGCAACAACATTCTATCATTCATTCCATTCTATAGGTCTACTACTACCTGCAACAACATTCTATCATTCATTCCATTCTATAGGTCTACTACTACCTTAACAACATTCTATCATTCATTCCATTCTATAGGTCTACTACTACCTTGACAACATTCTATCATTCATTCCATTCTATAGGTCTACTACTAACTCCATCAACATTATATCATTCATTCCATTCTATAGGTCTACTACTACCTGCAACAACATTCTATCATTCATTCCATTCTATAGGTCTACTACTAAATCCATCAACATTATATCATTCATTCCATTCTATAGGTCTACTACTACCTTCAACAACATTCTATCATTCATTCCATTCTATAGGTCTACTACTACCTGCAACAACATTCTATCATTCATTCCATTCTATAGGTCTACTACTAAATCCATCAACATTACATCATTCATTCCATTCTATAGGTCTACTACTACCTGCAACAACATTCTATCATTCATTCCATTCTATAGGTCTACTACTACCTGCAACAACATTCTATCATTCATTCCATTATATAGGTCTACTACTACCTGCAACAAAATTCTATCATTCATTCCATTCTATAGGTCTACTTCTACCTGCAACAACATTCTATCATTCATTCCATTCTATAGGTCTACTACTAACTCCATCAACATTCTATCATTCATTCCATTCTATAGGTCTACTACTAACTCCATCAACATTATATCATTCATTCCATCCTATAGGTCTACTACTAACTCCATCAACATTATATCATTCATTCCATTCTATAGGTCTACTACTAACTCCATCAACATTCTATCATTCATTCCATTCTATAGGTCTACTTCTACCTGCAACAACATTCTATCATTCATTCCATTCTATAGGTCTACTACTACCTGCAACAACATTCTATCATTCATTCCATTCTATAGGTCTACTACTACCTGCAACAACATTCTATCATTCATTCCATTCTATAGGTCTACTACTACCTGCAACAACATTCTATCATTCATTCCATTCTATAGGTCTACTACTACCTGCAACAACATTATATCATTCATTCCATTCTATAGGTCTACTACTACCTGCAACAACATTCTATCATTCATTCCATTCTATAGGTCTACTACTAACTGCAACAACGTTCTATCATTCATTCCATTCTATAGGTCTACTACTACCTGCAACAACATTATATTATTCATTCCATTCTATAGGTCTACTACTACCTGCAACAACATTCTATCATTCATTCCATTCTATAGGTCTACTACTAACTGCAACAACATTATATCATTCATTCCATTCTATAGGTCTACTACTACCTGCAACAACATTCTATCATTCATTCCATTCTATAGGTCTACTACTACCTGCAACAACATTCTATCATTCATTCCATTCTATAGGTCTACTACTACCTGCAACAACATTCTATCATTCATTCCATTCTATAGGTCTACTACTAACTGCAACAACATTCTATCATTCATTCCATTCTATAGGTCTACTACTACCTGCAACAACATTCTATCATTCATTCCATTCTATAGGTCTACTACTACCTTAGCAACATTCTATCATTCATTCCATTCTATAGGTCTACTACTAACTCCATCAACATTATATCATTCATTCCATTCTATAGGTCTACTACTACCTGCAACAACATTATATCATTCATTCCATTCTATAGGTCTACTACTACCTGCAACAACATTCTATCATTCATTCCATTCTATAGGTCTACTACTACCTGCAACAACATTCTATCATTCATTCCATTCTATAGGTCTACTTCTACCTGCAACAACATTCTATCATTCATTCCATTCTATAGGTCTACTACTAACTCCATCAACATTCTATCATTCATTCCATTCTATAGGTCTACTACTAACTCCATCAACATTATATCATTCATTCCATCCTATAGGTCTACTACTAACTCCATCAACATTATATCATTCATTCCATTCTATAGGTCTACTACTAACTCCATCAACATTATATCATTCATTCCATTCTATAGGTCTACTACTACCTGCAACAACATTCTATCATTCATTCCATTCTATAGGTCTACTTCTAACTCCATCAACATTCTATCATTCATTCCATTCTATAGGTCTACTACTAACTCCATCAACATTCTATCATTCATTCCATGCTATAGGTCTACTACTAACTCCATCAACATTATATCATTCATTCCATTCTATAGGTCTACTACTACCTGCAACAACATTCTATCATTCATTCCATTCTATAGGTCTACTTCTAACTCCATCAACATTCTATCATTCATTCCATTCTATAGTTCTACTTCTACCTGCAACAACATTCTATCATTCATTCCATTCTATAGGTCTACTACTACCTGCAACAACATTCTATCATTCATTCCATTCTATAGGTCTACTACTAAATCCATCAACATTATATCATTCATTCCATTCTATAGGTCTACTACTACCTGCAACAACATTCTATCATTCATTCCATTCTATAGGTCTACTTCTAACTCCATCAACATTCTATCATTCATAGATTCAAAGTACTATCTTAGTCATGCATATTAACCAATGACTTAAATTCTGCCCAGTCACTGGTTTTCCTGGCTGGCTCAGGCAACCTATTCTATGCTCTAATAGCACTAGGGAAGGAGCATCTGTACAAATTTGTCCTAGCATATGAAACGGGGAAGTGCCTTTATCTTTGTGTCTTTCTGAGTATTTTATTAAATTTTGTTTTTGTATTTGAAGATTATGGTTCATTGTTTTATGTATAATAACTACTTTACTTTTGAGTCTTCTGCCCTGAAGGCTTTCTAAACTTAGTGATTTTACTAAAGGTGTTACTCTAGTCAAATGTAAATATTCGTTTGTAATGAATCTCACTGCCCTATATTGTGTCTCTTCCAGCTTCTTATTGTTTTCTTGAGTTCAGGGGTCCCAAACAGAGGATTCATTTTTTATTATTGGCCTAACCAAGGTTAAATAACTTTTTAGTTTTATGTTCTTCTTTGATTTATAGAAATTTCATTTAATAAACCCTAATGCTTTGTTTGATTTTTTGATACTTTCATCAATATCTCGATTCCATGAGAGTTTTTAATTTCCTATTTATCCTAATCTACCACAAATCCAGGTGTGTTGGTTAAGAAGATATCTAATGAGTTGTCTAATCTAGAGTTTTAATAATTTGATCGAAACTTGTGTAAAGTTTCTATGAAAAGCTAATTTTTGTACTTAATGTTTTGGACATTTAAAACTCTTTACACTGCAAGAACGTTTTAAAGTCTTTTCTAGCATGCTATTGAATAGTATTTGTCTCGGGAAATGACTAGAAGCGGATGTAGTTAACCCTTTTGACACCATCAGTGCTATCCATTTATGGTGGGTTTTTATATAAACACAACATGTATGCTGATTTAACTCTTGATATTGTTGACCAAAGACCTGTCACTGGGCAAACACAAAACATAATATTTAAAAGTCTTAAAAGTAAATATATGTGTAGGCTCAAACATAAGACATATTGAATGGAAACCAAAATACCAGAACAAAAAGTTAACACTCGCTGCATCCTTTACATTTCACTGCTTCCAAAATCTTGTAGGCCATTGGAACAGGCGATAAGACTTCTTAGAAATGACATTGAAACAGAAACTAAAAATACAAGCAGGAATCAATAAGAAGAAAACAAAAAAATGGCTGCTAACTTTTGTATATCTCCCTAGCTTAAGACTAAGACTAAGACTGCTTTATTGATCCTTACGGAAATTTGTTGTGATTAAGCAACATTAGCATTACACACCGGCTACGCCCGCTGACTTGTTACTATGCTTTATGTGGTGGGTTTGGCACAGAACAAACTAAATGACATGACGAAGGCAACTCGTAGGGCGGTTCGAAACTGTTTATTATACATTAAAGACCTGCAGCCATCCATAAACACATGGTGTAGAACCAGGCACAAACAGGGAGTGGAGACGACGTAGGTCCAGTAACGTACGGACACTACAGCGACAAGAGATGCCGGTCGAATGGACAGTGCCCACGTTGGTCTGTCTTGTTATGCGCGGACACAAGGTGCCATCTAGGGGAAAGGGTCACGTGGATATCGGGGTGGCCGGTGTTTTCTGAAAGGTATCCACTCCACTACAGAGCCCCTAGCTTGAAACGACCCGTCCCGGGGCGTTCAGCCTAGTAGGTTTCTGAAAACTGAAACAACTGTTTCTTGTCAGTGTCTTCTGGAACGACCAACATCTTTTCAGTTTGTAACGTGCTGGTTACATCGGTCATACAGAGTGGTCTGTCTGGTTTCTCTTTGACACTAAAATCTTTCTCGATCCATGTCTGGGAAGCTGTAGAAAGTGTGACAGGCAGTAGTGAGCGAAATCATCTTTGTGGCTGGTTCAAATGCTTGTAGTTTCTTTTTTGTCTATGTGTCCTCCGGACTCTGTTATGCCTGTTCTTGCTTGGCTGCCCAGATATAAAGTTCCCATTTCTCGATGCGGGGTATGTTTGAATGGAGTGACTTGCATCTGTAGTGGAAATTGCATCAACTTGTTGCTCACTGGTTCGTTGTTCTACTTGGTGGGTTGGCTGTGAAACAATGGGTTCACTATTGCACACAGATTGAACCTCAGCAGTGAGTTGTGGCGATTGCTGACAGTGACGCCTTACATGTCCAGCTTCCCAGCACTGGGTGTGACTGGTGATCCATCATCAGTGTATGGGAAGAATCCTCTCTTCGTCCTTGACCACACAAGACCCGGCGGTGCTGTTGGTCGAATTCTGTTTTGGTTGCTATGTTTCGTGTGTCTTTGTGTTGGTCTGCGTTGACTATGTGGTTGACTAGAAAGTGAGTTAGCGTTAGTTGAACTTAGCAGAATGTTATAGCCTGACCCCTTTATCTCTTCAAGTTGCTTCTCTAACTTGGCCAATTTTGCTAAGAAAACCTCAGATGACTGCTCTTGGGCTCGACGTGCATCTTTGTTCTGGTTCTCCAACTTGAATGCATAGTTTCGTAGACTTTGAAAACTTATATGGGGATGTTGCGCAATGAACCTAAACAGCTCTCTGCGAAGTTCTGGATCTCTGACTCCATAGGCATATTGGTCCCTCAATCTTTCCTCCTTGAAGCAATCTATTCCTTCTCTTTGTTCTTGCCTGATGGCCGTTGTGAACTCCTTAAATAGTCGGTGAGAGAATTCGAGCAGTGACTCACTTCTTCTTTGCTGCGACATCAGAAATGTAATCTCTGCCACTCGCACCGGTATAATTACTTCAAACGCAGAGGTAAGTGCATCGAGCAGAGCTTCTGGATCACTTCTGATATGAGGTGGCTGAAGATCTATCTCTAGTCTAGCTGGACCCACTTATGTTCTCAAGGATGGTTGCTGTCTTCTCTTGAGGCGAGAGGTAAGGCCGGAGCTCCCATAGATCTCTTATTTCTCTGACGAAATCTTCAATTGAAACCTCAACATTTCTGCCATCCCCACTAAACTGTCTCATTTTTCTAGTAGGTTCTATGATGTAGTGAGGGCGCTGACAGGCCAGCTTCAATGCCTCAAGTTCAGCTTGTAGTCGAGTCAACATCCCCTTAGTGACACGTTCCATTCCCTCCGGCTCTCCTCCACTGCACGTGGGACCCACGTCTCTCCCCTTCACTAAACTAGGTTCCACCATATTTCTCTCCATCTGGCTGCAGGTCTTAAGAAACTCAAACAATAATAGTAACCTAATAACTAAATCTATCTCAACAGAAACAATTTTCAAGCTAAGTAAAATCACAATTAAGAAAATATTAGCAAATTATCTTAAAAACTAAATCTAACTACCCTGAAACAAAAAGAAGAAAACAAAAATAGAAAATATTTGAAAGTACAGAAACAGGAAAAAACTGTTACTTGTGGACATCTACGTCTGGTTGTCACTTTCTTAGTTTCGGTTGTCAGGAAGCAGATTCTGAGACGTCTTCTGATCCCACAGTGTAGTCTCTCTTCCTGACCCCACTCGTGCTACCAAGTTTCTGTGGTGGGTTTGGCACATAACAAACTAAATGACATGACGAAGGCAACTCGTAGGGCGGTTCCAAACTGTTTATTATACATTAAAGACCTGCAGCCATCCATAAACACATGGTGTAGAACCAGGCACAAACAGGAAGTGAAGACGACGTAGGTCCAGTAACGTACGGACACTACAGCGACAAGAGATGCCGGTCGAATGGACAGTGCCCACGTTGGTCTGTCTTGTTATGCGCGGACACAAGGTGCCATCTAGGGGAAAGGGTCACGTGGATATCGGGGTGGCCGGTGTTTTCTGAAAGGTATTTACTCCACTACATTTATATTGTTTATTATGGCCGGAACCTTTGTTCTTTTATTTCAACTTTGCATTTCAATGCTCCCGATAACATACTTTAAGCCGGTGACTTAGTGATTTAGTTACAATGAAATGAAACGGCAATCTCTCTTTCTCTTTCCTTCTTCTACTTTCTCGTTCTTAGTCTATCTATCTATCTATCGATCTATCTATCTATCTAACTGTCTATCTATCTATCTATCTATTTATCTATCTATCTATCTATCTAACTGTCTATCTATCTATCTAACTATCTATCTATCTGTCTAACTATCTGTCTAACTATCTATCTATCTATCTCCATCTCTCTCTCTCTCGTATGGTAAAGCACTCTGACAGATTTTTTATTTGAATTGAACGATCCGCTTAATATAAGTAGTGGATGAATAGCGACAGGTATGCCAATGCAAACAGATCCAGAAGTTTCGAGTAGGGTGGGGCAATACAGTACTCATGTCACTAGTCTAGTTTGTTCCTCTCTCTCTATCTCTAAAAGACAAATGTCTATTCGAAACAAGAAAAACAGACACTTTTAAAAAACAAAGCTTATAATTATATCAATTAGTTTGTATCAGTCTTGTAATTATGTTTGTGATGGATCAGACCAATAACAATAAATCTGTGCGATTAGAAAAATCTTTAACTATCGTTTTTCTTTAGCGCTATTTCATGCTTTTAGCTTGCTTAATACGCTTCTATTCTATCACATGTCTGGACCAGTTGGGAAAATGTTAGTTGGGGGGGGGGGGGGGGGGGGGGTAGGAAAGACAGAAATCGACATGCCAACCACTCTGCTAGTGAGGTGCGGTGAGGCAGTGAGGTATAGATATCTATTGTTTGTTTCAAACTTACTTCAAAGCGGCGACATTTAAATGTGACTAATTCAGCTTATACTACCACTTCAGTCGAGTATCATTTTTCCCCCCATGTCCGATTACCAAACAAAATAATTAATTACCAATAGATAATTGACAAATTTTTTTGTATTGATTATTGTGTTGATAGGTACAATAAAAAAATAAATAAATAACTTTCATAACATAAATATATATATATATATATATATATATGTCTGTGGTATTGCTATTTATAAAATATGATGTATTGATCCATGATTAATCTAAACAAAGATTTTATTATTTGAAAATTGACACTAAACTTAGTCTAGGCTGAAGACATATGAGCCAGCAGATGTATTTTAACCTTAAGGCATCCTATTGTTCATTTTGTGTTCATTTAATCATATTGTATTGATAAATATCTTTCTAAAAAACACATTTTCCACTATGCCTGCCGTAGATCTAGTCATTCTATAGAAAGCCAAGGGAAAGCAGGAAACAAGAGATTATTCGCTCTTTGGCAAAAAGGGCAACGCATTCTATGCCTAGGCATTTAGCAGTTTGAATGTAACAAGTAAATAAATAAATAATAACTAAATAAATGAGTGTGCGTGTAATGCGTGTATGTAAGTGTGTGTGTTTAGAAAAAAATAATTTGTATAAAAGTCCCTGCAAGTTCCTGGAAAGCGCGCGGTCGTGTGGAGTACGGGGTAGCCCTGGCTCCTCCTTTCTTGCTAGTGCGATGTGGTCTGTGCTAATTGTTAGTGGCGTATGGGACTTTTCACCATTCTATGACCACGGAAAAGAAGTGGGTCGTATTTCCAACGTGTTTGTAACATCTTGTGTTGGATCATTCAACACGCGGATCTAAACTAGAACAAAACCAACTGATAAGAAAAAAATAGAAGGACAGTGGCGGGAGGTGACTAGGATTTATCAAGGTAACATGATTTAGACATTTATTTCAAACAATTGTTTTGGTCTTGACTAGATATATCTAAATCGTTATGCATAGATTTAGATTCTTCATGCTTGTGTATCGTAGCTTGAAGTGGGCTACATTTTGAACCCTTACAAAGAAGAGCTAGCCCTAAAAGGAGGAAAGTGAAGTTGGACGAATTATACAGCTAGAACCTATGTGGTGTGTTGGATACATTGGAAGGCCTCAAATTGCAGAGCAATATTCCTGAAACAGGAATAAGCCCATAGATATATTGGATATATTGTGTGATACACTTTTGGAAGTGTCATAGTTAAATACAGTTCTAGATCATGTCTGTGTTATGCTGATTAAAAATTATCATACACTTGAAGGATACCCGTCTTTGCTTAAACATTAAAATACACTTGTAGAATTTGATAGGCGTCTTTACTTCAAGATTAGATTAAGTTAAACATGTTCTGGTTTGTAGAAACGCTAAGAATTAAACATTGTAACCCACATGCTTTATTGGGCTGCTTTGGAAGACAGCAGATGGGATTCGAAGTGCCCTCTCATCTATACAATCACAACGACTATTGGAAAGTCTCACTACATTCGTAAGTTGTTACATTGACAAACATTCATCTGTTTCAAGGGAAAAGTGATGAACAACACATGCATTGGTGGTGGTGGTGGTGGTGGTGGTTTGTTTTTAAGATATAAGTAACATTTAAATAAGGCGTTAGGCGATGGCTACGCATGAGTATATTCTTACTGATACGTTGGAGCATGGCTGCCTGGTCGTATGGTATTTGCTGCCTGGTCGTGTGGTATTTGCTACCTGGTCGTGTGGTATTTGCTGCCTGGTCGTATGGTATTTGCTGCTAGGTCGTGTGGTATTTGCTGCCTGGTCGTATGGTATTTGCTGCTAGGTCGTGAAGTATTTGCTGCCTGGTCGTGTGGTATTTGCTGCCTGGTCGTGTGGTATTTGCTACCTGGTCGTGTGGTATTTGCTGCCTGGTCGTGAAGTATTTGCTGCCTGGTCGTGAAGTATTTGCTGCCTGGTCGTGTGGTATTTGCTGCTAGGTGTGTGGCATGCGCTTTCGACTGTCACAATGGTCCTGAGCATTTCTTTTTTAAAGGAAGAATCACTGAAGAATCAACAGACTAAACAAGAAAAGTCTAAACAAGAAACAGACTAAACAAGAAACAGTCTAAACAAGAAACAGACTAAATAATAAACAGATTAAACAAGAAACAGACTAAATAAGAAACATACTAAACAAGAAACAGACTAAACAAGAAACAGTCTAAACAAGAAACAGACTAAACATGAAACAGACTAAACATGAAACAGACTAAACAAGAAACAGATTAAATAAGAAACAGACTAAACAAGAAACAGACTAAACAAAGAACAGATCAATAGTCAACTGCAACATTTTTAGTTGGTCTTCACTTAGTTGCAACGATAAGTCGCTGCTGTAATGAGCACTGGACCGTGAACATCCAGGTGAAACCTAAAACCTGTAGAATCTCGACACAATGATAGCAGAAAGAGGCAGTGACATAACATTGTACTATCAACTGTTACAAGGGCTTCAAAAGGAAACAGGACGAAAGGGGGGGGGGGGGAGCACAGAATAGAATGAAAGTTGTGGGTTAGAGACATTTGACTTCAATAAGAGTCTCTCAAACACCTTTGTTGTAAAACTAGGCATGAAAACTATATGCCAAAATGTTAGGGGATAAGGGACTCTTAATGGCGCTTTGCTGTCTCCTCTAAAAGACATCCCTGAACATCAGTTATGTCATGATGCACATATAGATCTATATATGTTCCACATAGTAAGGCTTGTCTTCGAGCCGAAGATTAGTGAGGAATACAGTATTTCCCGTGACTGCGCAGCCCCAACTGTGACCTACACATTTTGCCTCATCCAGGGCAATCATAACCATTGTCCGCAGGTGGTCAATTTAGATTTTCTTTTCGCCGTCTGCGTTTGTCCTCGGCAGCGGATTTTCTTTTGGTCTCAAATGTGTCCCGCGGCCTTCGTGAGTGACCTCCAGCTGTCTCGTTCTGAGGCCACATGCAAACAGGTGCTCTCTTCTATGTCAGCGAAGGAAAGTTGGCGCCTAAGCTGGTCTTTAAGCGTTTCCGTGGGGTGCCTCTGTTACGTCGACGACCTTTTAGCTCACCAAAGACTGCCTTTGGCATACGTTGGTCTCCCATACGGGATACGTGCCCTACCCAGCGTAACTGTCGGATCATAAGAAGTCCCTCTATACTGTCCATACCGGGGTTCGCAAGGACATCGCTGTTTGTAGTGCGGTCTTGCCACCGTATGTCCATGATGGAGCGCAAGTATCTTTGGTGGAAGCGCTCAAGAAGTCTTAGTTGTTTTCTGTATAGTATCCATGCCTCAGAGTCATATAGAAGGGTTGAGAGAACCACCGCCTGGTAAACATTGATTTTTGTAGGCAAGCGGAGCGATTTGTTCCGCCAAACTCTCACCTGAAGGCGTCCAAAAGCGCTGCTGGCCCTGGCCAAACGGTTATCAACTTCCCTTGAAAGTGAGGCGTCATTTGACACTATACTACCTAGATATGTGAGGTGGTAAACCATTTTAAGGGTCTGTCCGTTTACTGTGATCCTTTGGGCTGAGTATGTTTCATTGGGTGACTTCTGGAACATGACTTCTGTTTTCACGAGGTTTATAGATAGACCGAAAGAGGAGGCAGCGTATGCAAATCCGTTTACCGCGTTCTGGAGATCATGTTCATTGTGAGCTAGCAGGGCGCAATCATCGGCATAGAGAAGCTCCGTTATGACCATCTCCTTTGTTTGTGTATGGAATTTTAGACGTCGAAGATTGAACACATAGCCGTCTGAACGAAACCTCATTGACCCAGTATTACGCCAAAGAAAATAGCGAATAGAGTAGGAGCAAGTACACAGCCCTGCTTCTCGCCATTTTCTATTGGGAAGTGATCAGAAAGGGCACCGTTGTGTCTGATCTGGATTTTTTGCCCAACGTGAAACTGCTTGAGAATGGATAGGAACGTAGGTGGGCAACCCAGCCTAGCCAAAATCCTCCACAAACCATCGCGACTGACCGTGTCGAAAGCCTTGGTGAGGTCCACAAAGGCAGCGTATAGGTTCCACATAGACTCGTATTGTATAACGACATTCAAAGTTCTTCTTCGAGCTAGCAATTTAATAAACACACTAGGAGAATCAATACATTTAGTGCGTGCACCTTGTTAAGGTCTAGATCGAACAACACGGGTCATGAAGTGAAAGCTGTAACGATTGGGATCTCAGTTAGATGTCTCATAGTCTTTAAAAGTTGTTAAGTAGCATTTAACATAGTTAACAATTGCAAAATGACTAAACATACTGTATTCCTATATTGATTTTATTACAAAGCTTAAACCAACTCACTCACTTTGTCTGTCTGATAAATAATATATATACGTTATTTCTCCCACACCCATTCGCGAATCAAGTGGAAATTTTTCACAATTATTTCTTGTACCTGACGAAACATGACTAAAAAAAATTTGTAAAATTACTTATTAGTAATTAATTTTGTTGTGGTATCGAACAAGGGAAAGAGATTCTAGTTGAAATATGTGGTGGTACAATTTGAATTAGTCCTCTTTATACTTTGTGTAGAGAATTAGGTCGTCGCTGTAAAGTTTGAGACCAACAATAGCTAGCTATAAAACCTTTTATTTTCATAAGCACTTTAAAGGCGTAGTGGTTAGTGAATCGGTTTGAGGAGGCTTGAGCCATCGTGTTCGAATTTAAATAAGTTTTTTTAAAAATAAAATGCATTTTAAAAGCTTTCACTGTAACATTCATTCAGTATTTTTATCTTTTTCTTGTTTTGTTTTCAGAATGCAATATGTTCCTTTATAGAGGCATATTTTTCTGTCAGCAATTGCGGCACAAGAATCGAGATACATGATGTTTAGTGGACTTTGATTGGCTCACAGGGATAATCTAGATTTAGTCTTGATCTAACTCATCGAATGACTCCTAAAACTCCAGATCTAAAACATTAGGTCGTTCAAAAGATCTAGATTTCAGTCATTGGACGACTGAATAGATCTAGATCTAAATCATTGGAGCGCTGAAAAGATCTAGATCTAAATCATTGGATCACTGGATAGATCTAGATCTAAATCATTGGAGCGCTGAAAAGATCTAGATCTAAATCATTGGAGCGCTGGATAGATATAGACCTAAATCATTGGATCACTGGAATGATCTAAATGCTATTAGTGCTATTAGAGCATGGAATGGGTTGCCTGAGCTAGCCAGAAAAACCAGTGACTTGGCAGATTTTAAGTCATTGGTTAATATGCATGACTAAATGCATGACGCGTAGGACGTAATCATCTTCTTTTTTGAAGTAACGTCTGTATTATATAAGATAAGATAAGATAAATGTAAGACAGTGGATGCCTGGAAAGCAAGAGATCTAACGATCTAACTTATATGTTCAAACGCCAAATGTAAGTTATCAGCTGATCAAAGTATCGACAAGTCATCCATGGCTGTTACTGTGCCTTGCTTCAGAAAGCTGACAATCACTGCATGGGCTATTTACATCATCGCATTCATTATGATCCTCATTGCCGCCTCAACTAGCCATTGGTTGGTTTGGGAGTCAACCGGACAACATCAAGGAGTCTTCCCCTGTTGCCCTACATTCCAATGCCAACGAAGTTCTTCCGCTACAGGTAAAGATGGGTTTATTATGAAACAGCGTTTCTCAAACTGCGATATGTGCGCTGTTGAAAAAAAGGGTAAAGGGTCAGGGATTTTAGCTGTTTGTAACTTACTCAAATTTTGGAAAAGGAAGGAAAAAGAATAAAATCATAATGAGTTTACATTGGATCATTCACGAGGAAAGGGGGACATGTAGAAATAAGAGAGCTTATACAGTGGTACTAAGATTGTTATTATATAAATAGGAGAAAAACTGTTTTATAGTACATAGCAAATATAATATTTTATAACAAGTCAAATCCTAATTTAAATTTTAGTTTTAATGAAAGAAAGATTGTGTCTTACCAATAATACAACTGGACAACTATATGTACAAAAGGGACATTACTGATATTCAGTAGTTAGAAAAAAAGTAAAATATAGATATACAAGTGTAAGTTCCCCTTATAGGCATTGATGGAGCACTGTGGCTTTATTATTGGTCAATTAAAAAGTGTAATAAATTCAGCAACATACACCTATATACACATATATAGGTCAGTGATTCAATCATTGATAAAATTACAATTCTGAAATGTTCATACAATGTGTTGTAGAGCAGCACAAGTTTTATTTGCAAAATTTCGGTTCGATAGAAAAATCACAAGTCAAAATAAATTTATGTAAGAATAATATTTTTTTTGTGACACGTCCACGAAGTGTGTGAATTAAATGAAAAAGAAAATTCCTTCTCAACCATTAAAACTCTACCAAATGGGTTGTTTGTGTTGGTGGTGTTTGGTTGAATTCCTACTCAACCATTTTCCAAGAAATTTGACAGTTTAGATTTAGTGGAAAACATAACTACTTAATTGGTCACATGGTGAAAACTCTGGTTTGACCGTTATAATTTCTCAGAATGTTATCATTTTAAAATTAGATTTCGCTTAGGTCTTTGTATTCTGTACACAGCTTCATCGGAAATTCCCACACTCGACTCCAATGTTTCTTTGTTTTCAGAAATTAGTTAAATAGATTTTTGAAAAAACGTTCATAAAGATTGTGTGCACTATCTTATGTAGAAGCTCCAGTCGGATGGCTGCCTTGTCGTGTGGTATGCGCACTGAACTGTCGTTAGAATGGCCTGGATGGCCCCGGGTTCATACCCTGCCTAATGCTATCCCTCGTCATCCTGCGGGGATGAATTTTTTTTTTAATCTTCAAGGAACATCCAAAACATGCAAAACAAAGTTCAAATGCCCTTGTCAAATAATTAGTTGGTCTGTTACTAGAAGAACTTGATTGTGCAAATCTCACTGGAAAGGCTTCTTGCAATAGTGAATCATTACAAGCAATAAATAGAATGAGACATAATAGTCCACTATCAGCTTCATCAAGGTGGAACTTTTTTTTCTGTAATCTGCTCATTGCTATTCTATACAAATTTTGAATTCTAATCCGGTTTTGATCAAGAATATGGCTTTTATAATTGCCCTACTTTAGATGTTACACATTTATACTTTAGCAGACTTTAGGGAGTTTGAAAAGGTTCTGTTGCCATGAATCATGTTAGCCTACATTGCAGTATTCCAGTCAAACTTTGGCGATCTATAGGGCAGAGTAGGTAAAACTCAACTGTTTCTGTAGCCGACGGATAAGAGAGTGTCATGTGGCCAGCACAACGACCAACCGTCTTTACTTTCACCAACTAAAGTCAGTTACCCATTAGAGTTAAGTAGAATCCGGGGCGATTTAAAAAATCCGAAATTGAAAATCCCAGTCTTCACCGAAATTCGAACGCTAGAGCCATCAGCCACCTCGCCCCCTGATTTGTATTGCATATGTCCTCAATTCAAAACTACATATTTCATGCAGAGACACTGAATACAGATCTGTTGTAAGAACGCTTCAACTCTGATAACTCTGATAAAACAAATAGGCTTCTGACTCTTTATCTTAACTCTTTGACTGCTATCCTACACGGCCAGTCCTTAATAACATTTTTGTTTTGTGAACGTGTTCTACTTTTGCTGAATTAAGGACCGACATCCAATCTCGTACCAAGTCAAACACACACAGATCTACTACTTCAATAAAACTGTCAAAGGGCCGCCCGCTGGATACACCTTTATTTCCTTTCACTTATTCACTTTATTGGAATTACATTTCAAACAGTTAAACCTGCCTCTATTTCACTGTGCTGACAGATGGGTTTGCAGTAAAGGTGGCCACCTCAATTTTCCAAAACGGATAGTGTCAGACATTCTTTGCTAGGTAAATTCTACAATTCGTGGACATAATTAATTGATTATTTCAATTGACATAAATGTTAGCCCCCCCCCCCCTCCCCCGACAGTTCTCTGGTTGAAAGAATGAACGGGTAGAGCAAACAACAGGGAAAGAAATATAAGAATCGTTTGAAAAATACACAATGTCAAAAAGGGGGATACAGGTTTTATTGTTTTTTACATGAGAATACGCTCGCTTTTGCTGTTAATCAAATGAGTATGGTAATAGTGTGTGTGGGGGGGGGATAGCTTCTCTTAGTAGAAGTACTATTTTTTAAGACTTCCTCTCAGAACACGCAAGCATTTTCACCCCCTCCCCATTAAAAGAAATCAAACCCACTTAAACGATCTTGATCCGCCCTACTTATGACGTCATATCAGCTAGCCATGTGGAGACGGGAGTTGTGGCTGAGTATTCAAACAATTGGCTTCCGGACCGATGTTTTTGGAGGTCTCGGGTTCAAATCTTGGTGAATACTAAGATTTTTTAATTTCGGGATTTTTAGGACGCCACTGAGTTCACCCAACTCTAATCTGTACCTGACATCATTTGGGAAAAGTAAAGGTGATTGCTTGGTCGTTGTGCTGGCCAGATGACACCTCGTTAACCCTCAGCCATAGAAATATAGAAACTTTCTATTATCTGCCTTATACAATGCAAGGTCTGAAAGGGATTCTTTACTTTACTCATCTTTATGTTTAAAAATACACACTCATGACTACATACCTTTCTCTGTCTCTTGTCAACATACCTTCCACTGTCTCTTGACTACATACCTTCCTCTGTCTCTTGACAAAATAGCTTTCTCTGTCTCTTGACAACATACCTCCCTCTGTCTCTTGACAACATACCTCCCTCGTTCTCTTGACAACATACCTTCCACTGTCTCTTACCTACATACCTTCCTCTGTCTCTTGACAAAATAGCTTTCTCTGTCTCTTGACAACATACCTTCCTCTGTCTCTTGACTACATACCTTCCTCTGTCTCTTGATAACATACCTTCCTCTGTCTCTTGACTACATACATCCCTCTGTCTCTTGTCAACATACCTTCCTCTGTCTCTTGACAACATATCTTCCACTGTCTCTTGACTACATACCTTCCTCTGTCTCTTGACAAAGTAGCTTTCTCTGTCTCTTGTTAACATACTTTCCTCTGTCTCTTGACAAAATAGCTTTCTGTCTCTTGTCAACATACCTTCCTCTGTCTCTTGACTACATACCTTCCTCTGTCTCTTGACAAAATAGCTTTCTCTGTCTCTTGTCAACATACCTTCCTCTGTCTCTTGACTACATACCTTCCTCTGTCTCTTGACAACATACCTCCCTCTGTCTCTTGACAACATACCTTCCTCTGTCTCTTGACAACATACCTTCCACTGTCTCTTACCTACATACCTTCCTCTGTCTCTTGACAAAATAGCTTTCTCTGTCTCTTGACAACATACCTTCCTCTGTCTCTTGACTACATACCTTCCTCTGTCTCTTGATAACATACCTTCCTCTGTCTCTTGTCAACATACCTTCCTCTGTCTCTTGACTACATACCTTCCTCTGTCTCTTGACAACATACCTCCCTCTGTCTCTTGTCAACATACCTTCCTCTGTCTCTTGACAACATATCTTCCACTGTCTCTTGACTACATACCTTCCTCTGTCTCTTGACAAAATAGCTTTCTCTGTCTCTTGTTATCATACTTTCCTCTGTCTCTTGACTACATACCTTCCTCTGTCTCTTGTCAACATACCTTCCTCTGTCTCTTTTCAACATACCTTTCTCTGTCTCTTGACAACATACCTTCCTCTGTCTTTTGACAACATACCTTCCTCTGTCTCTTGTCAACATACCTTCCTCTGTCTCTTGACAACATACATCCCTCTGTCTCTTGACTACATACATCCCTCTGTCTCTTGTCAACATACCTTCCTCTGTCTCTTGACAACATATCTTCCACTGTCTCTTGACAACATATCTTCCTCTGTCTCTTGTCAACATACCTTCCTCTGTCTCTTGACTACATACATCCCTCTATCTCTTGTCAACATACCTTCCTCTGTCTCTTGACAACATATCTTCCACTGTCTCTTGACTACATACCTTCCTCTGTCTCTTGACAAAATAGCTTTCTCTGTCTCTTGTCAACATACCTTCCTCTGTCTCTTGACAACATATCTTCCACTGTCTCTTGACTACATACCTTCCTCTGTCTCTTGACAAAATAGCTTTCTCTGTCTCTTGTTAACATACTTTCCTCTGTCTCTTGACTACATAGCTTCCTCTGTCTTTTGACAACATACCTTCCTCTGTCTCTTGTCAACATACTTTCTTAGGTCTCTTGAAATTTGACTGAATCTAAGAACGGTAATCCAATCCATTTATGGATGTTTTCCTGAGTCTTGATCACTTTTTGTATTACATATGGAGGTCTTGTTTGCTTCTTACAGCGTTAGGGCTTGGACTATTGAATCTTGTTTTTGTGACAAGCTTTTACGGTTCCTACCATAAACTTTCACTTTTGACATTGCAAAACCCAAATAAAATATTTTGGTCACTTCATCCTATCGAGCTGAAATTTCACTCGTCGTGAGTGAAAACACATTTATTAAAATTTCATTTAAAAAATTGCTTGAATTTTGTTTCATTTACCATTAAAGCGATGCTTCATCTATAGGACTCAAGGGAACTAACAATATCATTGTATTCATAGGCTTAAGTAGTATATATAAGTTCACGATTGTACTTTTTCTGATTACCGATTACAGTTACATCCCTTTTACATATGACCGCCCGTATTCAAATGGTAGACTCTATCTTTCATTTTATATAAATATTTTTATATCTAAACTATGTATTTAATGATCATGACTTAGTTATCTAACTAGTATTAATTATACTTTACAAATTATTTGAAGATAAGTATGAAATGATTTTTTAAAAAAAAATTAACAATATTAGAGCCAGAATAAGTTGAACTTTTTACTCATTCTCAATGTAAGAGTTTTTAGCAGCTTATGGAAACATTCTAATGGGTTAGGGCTCATCTAACACAAATGTACAAGTAAACTGACAAGTCTAATGACCTGGACAAATCTCTCGCATGACAGAAAAGGAGAAAATAATGTGTACAGGGTACTAATCGAAAGAGACAAATCTCCCATCAACCCCAGTTGACTTAACTTATACAATCTCCCATCAACCCCAGTTGAAACTTATTAGTGGGTAAATGTGACATTATGTATAACAGATGATCTCAGTGTGACATTAGGTGTACTAAATACGTGAATGTAACCGTGTGTGTACTATATGGGTTAGTGAAGCGGCTGTAGCCTATGTATTAGATGCATCATTGTGAAATGGAGTGGTATGGGCAAAGTAGATACGAAATGTAAAGAAAAATGTCTACATTCTATTATTTATAATAGCATCATTAACTAATTTCTTAAACTCTCTATTTTGATATGAATTTAATTAACTCACTTGACACTTGAAACTCGACTATACAAAGAAAAATAATTCCAATTGACTATAGACTTCTACGTTTTGACATCTGGTTAGAGAAAACAAATTTAGCAGGAGGATCTTTTGAAACACATTTTCTTTTGCTCTACAGTCGACAAAATGGAAGCCTTCTTTGGCTTGTTTATTACCGGCTATATGGTAGTCTTGGCAACAGGTCTCACTTCAGTTGTGTTTGTGTGGAGGAATAAAGAATTGAAATGTCTTCCATGTTTTCCAGTCATTGCATGTGTCTTAGGATCTGGAGGTAAATGTCTGGCGCTTTAACTATTTGCAAGAAACACAATTCAAATGGAGCAACGCTAACTGTACACGTCTGCTGGCACATGGGCCGCAAAATTATTTTTTTAAATCAAATCTTGGCCATCCACAGCTATGTTTAGCACATAGACTTATATTTTATATCTAGACTGGAAACCGGAAATAAATTCTTATCCGCGATTGATCGATTCCCAGACCTATACATATATGGATTTTTATGTACGTAAACTCTTTTTTAGGCTCTAAGGGGAATCGCCCCAATCAATCTTTTGTCTTAAAAAAGTAATGATCTTTAGTTTTCAAAGTTTAGCAATAATGCAAAATCATTTCTCGGATATTCACGCAAATATATGAAACAAAGCCATTTCCTGTTTGTTTCCATTGAGATAATGTTTCGAAAATCCTAGGTGGAAATAATGCATGTTGATTTAAATCATCTTATGTACATTTAAATAGATTAATTACCTAAATCTTTCTAGATTATGTGTCTAAAAATTGCTAAATAATTATTATGAGATGAGAGTAATATTATTTTTTATGTTCAATTACTAGACCATGGAACTAGACAATTAAATTATATGTTACATAGGTTAGGGTTGAAAAAAATATAACTTTACTTCTTCAAACTATTCACAAAACAACGCCTTGATTCAACTTTCTACAAAAAATTTCACATTTTTTGTAATGTTAAAAAATCTCCTTGTCCAGTCTAGATATAGTATATTATATTCTAGTCTATGGTTTAGCATTCTGTCTGGTTAATGTTTTTATTGATTCTTGTGTTGGCATGTAAAAGAAATAATTGTGCAAAATTTCAGCTTGATAGCGAGAATAGGTGTGGGAGAAACAACATGTACAAACGTTTTAACAGACGGAGTGAGTTGATAGAAGCTTTGTAAAAACAGCATAGCCACACCACCCTTTTTTTAACTCCTATATACAATAATCTCTTCGGATTTGAAACACAAATTCAATATGGAAAAAAAATGAATTTTTTTGTTTATATCGTTCGTGAAGGAACGTCTCTAAATTATAAGATTACACGAAGATAATACTAAGGCTTGTCTTCGAGTCCGAAGATCAATGAGGAATGCAAGTATTTCCCGTGGCGTAATTCATTAACCGCTGCCGTTTCGAGCGTGAAAGATGCTTGATTGTTCTAGACACAAGAAAAGTAAAACGAGGATAACTCTTCATATTTTTTTGTTCCATCCCAACTGGGACAACGAGTGATAATAATGGCGATGTTCTCGAGCTCAAGAAGTGGTGAATGAATCTGTCAAGGCTTTTGGACATAGATTCCATGCTCCATTTCTTTCTTCACAACTAGAGCATGCTTTTAGAGTTATACATAGGATTGAGTACATTTCTATTAAAGCTTAAAGTTCACTCCATAAACATCTGGCACTGGGGGATATAGATCTTACAAATGTTTAGTCCCAATCTGACAAGTAATACAAGTTTATAATGTTGAACCCAATATCATCTTACATAGTTTAGAGTTCACACGCCTTGAAAATCAAGGCAGCTTAAAATGTGATAACTATATTTAAACTAGTTGGTGCTCCAAAAGAAAGAAATAAGTGTCGAGAATGCTAACTAAAATAGATATGATGTCTATTAAGAGCCAAATGAAATAAAATATTCAAAGAAAACGAATAATAGTTACTATTTGATTTTTTTAAATGTATTAAATCAAAGATAAATCGAGTTTAACTTAATTCCCGAGAATACCCCCCTTCCCGGCTCCATTTAGTTCTGATCAATACACATTGATGGCTCTAGATAATATCTCTATTATTTTTCAGGTTTTTTGCTCATTGCTGCAGCCATAGCCTTTGGTGTTGATATTCCAAATAGGACCAGGACATTGATTTACAACAATTGTGCCCTATCAGCCGATGTTGAACTAGCCGAGTCTTATTTACTCTTCGTAGTTGGAAGCTGTTTGTTCGTCATCGTTAGTCTGATACTCTTCCTGGCCACACCCAGAGTCCGCCAGCCTTTGATGTTCGGGGATGTCGTGGCTGCAGATACCTGCGTAGAGATGCAGACTGTCGCCACAGACATTTCAGGACCAAATGTTCAGACTGGGACGTTGGTCTCAGGGAGTGAAGAAACAAGGCATGACACCAGTAATGGAGATAATGGCACCAGGAGTGACAGACGTTTTGAACAACACTCACAGAATGGTCACTTAGTTCAAGTGGTTGGTCAAACTGGTCAAGAATCGGACGCTTGGAGCATCCCCAGAGTTGTACCGTCAGCACCGGAGTACACATTTTTAGCCCAAAATGAATCAGTTTTAGAACCTTCAGAACCAAATAGATTAGATAATCAAGTTGTGGAACAATTCAGAGCAGACACTCCTGAATCGGAATATGCCACCTTAGATCAGATAGAACTAGAGTGTGCTCAATTAAGTCAGTTGGAGTCCAATCACACCAGGGTAAGTAACTCTGAGAATGGTCCGACATCAACATTATCAAGAAACACCATTTCATCAGCGTTACAGCTTGATTACGAGCCTTCTGTACACGCAGAAAGTGCTCTAAACATTTCAACGATAGAATGTGAGTATGAGACATTAGATCAAGCAGAAAGTGGTCGAGTTATCCCAGAGCATCCAGAACTTGAGTACGAAATCTCCGAGCAGATTCAAGGAGAAGAACTTTCAGAAACGATTGAACTTGACTATGAGAATTTAGATGAACTAAATTTTAGGCATGAACTGTCAAAGTCATGTGATCTCGAGAATAAACCTTCAGAGCAGGAACAAGTCCGTCAAGAAATGTCAGACCCAACAGAACTAGACTATGAAGATTTAGAGACGATCAATTCACGATTAGAGTCCGTGTACAATAATACTTAGAAGATGGACGCTGCTAGGAACTGTTTTAAACGACTGTCTATATGAAATGTTCACACGTTATGTGTGGTAAACCAGAATGAAGAGTGTAAACCTGTAGTCGCTGTTTACACATTTATTTGTGGTGTTTATAATTCTGTTTCCAAAAGCGTTATTCAAAAATCAATTTCATCACATAAATCTTTGACTACATTATGACTTCATCGTTTCAGTTCAAATTTTAAAGACATAAAAAAAAATATTAAATAAACATTAGAAAAGGGTATTGAGAACAACATGCAGGTAATCAGTTCAGAAGATAGGAAAAACATTTTAAAATACTTTTTAAAGAAAAAAGCTTATATTAAGCGTAGTTGTATCTATTAGTTTGGATCATATAGTTTTACCAACGATTTTAGTTTAAAGCAATTTCATGTTTTTAGCTTTCTTAATACGCCATGATCCTATCACTTGTCTGGACCTGATGGAAAGGGGTGGGGTTAGAAAGAAGGGGGTATCTGGGTGATCGCTTTTTAAATACATTTATAAAAAAAAAGGTGAACGACCAGAATTCGAACTCGACGGCTAAAGCCTCTTCGGGCCAATACAGTAACCACTGTGCTAGGGCAGTGCTTATGAAACTAGAAGGTTTTAGAGTTATCTATTGTTTGTTTCAAACTTTTTGTTTACAAAGTATAAGGGAGACTATTTCTACTTATATCAGAAGATCAGTCAATACGATCTCTTTCCCTTGTTCAAGATGCCAAACAAAATAATTAATTAATAAACTATTGGTAATTTCTTCTATTGTTTCTTGTTTTGTTAGGTAAAATAAATAATTATGCCAAATTTCATCTTGATTCGTAATTGGGTATGGAAGAAAGGGTGAGTTGAGATAAGCTTTGTAAAGAAGAATGCAAAGAGACATGGCATACACACACACACACACAAAATACATACGTATGACATTTAAGTTGCACTCTCCCTTTCAAAAATAAAGACCCAAACTTTAAAATAGTTTTTTCTTTTGTTTTATACTGGTATGTATTATCTGATTCTATTAAGATTCTATTTTTATAAGTATAAAATAAATTTACTTTGATTAGAACGTTTAGGAGAATTTGTCCCCCCCCCCTTTTTTTTTAAACCAAAAAAAAACAAAAAAAAAAATATTGCTACCTATAGTTAATCTCCATCCAGCACTTTCCCCCTATCATAAACACGTTGTCATTGTGGAACTGATTTTTTTAATTTTTGCAATTTATTTTCAACCAGATTCAACTAATGTCAACTAGTTATTCTAGTTTAAAAAGTTGGAATCCTACAACTGAAACAAAATTATCTAACATTTTATTGACACGACCATTCAGTAGTGATTGTTCATATTAAACAATTAGAGACAAGAAGCTGAATGGCGACCTTTAATTAACTTGCCCATGATCTACTAAGTCTAGGAGCTAGGACTCTAGGCCATCATTTGGTAAGACAATAAGCGATAGCTTTCAGTGGAAAACTTTCATATTATACTATCTAGAAGTAAACGAGTGGAAACGAATCTAAGCATGATGAGTACACTAGATGGACATGGTGGAGTGTTGAAGTGCTTGACTTCTCCACCTCGGTGTCTCAAGTTCTAATCTTACTGAAGACAGGGATGCCCCTAAGTCCACCCATACCTAGCATTAGTTGGGCAATTAAAGGTGGTTGGTCGTTGTGCTGGACACACCCCTTTGTTAACCATCAGGTATAGAAACTGATGACCTTTACATCATCTACCCTAATGAATGTGTCTGAAAGGTGTTCTTTTCATCATCTACCCTAATGAATGTGTCTGAAAGGTGTTCTTTACATCACCTACCCTAATGAATGTGTCTGAAAGGTGTTCTTGACTACTTTTTTTATTTTAGTTCACTACCTGTTTAAAAACCAAATTGAATGACATAGAATTTTAATCCAAAGGTTTTGTAACGAAAGTCCAAAGTTGTAAGGCTTGAAAACTATGACTGCTGGGACAGGAAGGGGACTTACTACATACTGTCTTTTTTTTAGATGAGGAATTTTTGTGTAACAATACTGTAGGGCAACAAGCTAGTGTGTGTACACGTCTGGCCATTAGGTTCAGTTTGCATTCTGGATTGTACCAATAAACAAGAAAATGTTAGAATGACTGTATCATTAATACTTTCCTATGGATAATTATTACTTAAATCAGGGCTGGATTTAATCATGTGAAGGGCCCTAACAATTTTTCTTAAGCTTTAATGAAAATCCATTTATGAATGAAAATACTTATACCCTTAAAGCATGCTATATTTTAGAAGAAATAAATAATAGTTGTACATTTAATCTCAATATCCTTTTAGAAAAATATTTCATATGCATATTTTACTTTTTTAAGTGTATATTTTTGAGTTTTTGGAGGGTAAGGCCCTTAGTAGATGCACTGTTGTAAATCTGGAGCTATTATGACTTATTCCAAGCATGCTTACAAGCGTATACTTCTGCATTTTCACCAGTACCTTTATTACTTTCCTGTATTATATATTATTATTACTTTCCTTTGTATTATTATTACTTTAATATGAGGAAAAAACTAGTAGAAATCTATTTCTGGTAAGACTGAAAAGGAAAAGGAAAAATTCTTTTTTACTTTATTTCACTGACATAAACATATTTTTAAAAAAACTGGAAATATCCCCAGTCCAACCAATCATGAACAGTTCTAACACACATTATCTCTCAGCATAATAAACCCTTGGAACTAAAAACAAAAGCTTGGGTTTAACCTGAAATACTTGTAAAAATATATATATATATATATATGATTCACTGATACAGTTGGCTAAGAGCAACATAGGTAATATTTATTTGTAACAAGCATGAACATTTTTTGTACATTTGTTGCTAAACTAAAGCATGTATGACCAACCTTTGAACACAACATGACATTATTTGTTGTAACTAGCACAAACATTTTATTTTTCTAAAAAAAAAAGTTAACACATGGCCAGTCTGTAAAAAAATGTTTTTGCATGAGAGAACTTGCTAAAATTATTCAAAGATGTTAGGAGCCAGAAATTCTTCCTACAAACTAGACATTACTAAACAGGCAGCCAAACCAGAAGTAAATCTAAATCTTGTTTATATCAGTAGAAGGTGAGGGACATAGTGTAGAAGCTAGTATAAGGCATCCTCCTAGAAGCTTTAGTTTTTTAGGCTTTTTCTGTGTGCTATTCTGTAGCCAACAAGTAACCCACAGCACATGATTGGCAAGCATCAGATTATTTCTAAGCATGAACTCATAAAATGCCTTCAGTTACACAATTGTATGTGTTAATCTGCAACTAGAGCAAAAGAGCTTTAGATACTCTAGTGGCTTTGAATCAGATATCTGAATTATTTTTTAGATACTCTAGCGGCTTTGAATCTGACATCTGAGTCATTCATTTGAATTAATTAACAGAAGAGCTTGCAAAAAAAAAAATAAACTGAATGATTCAATATATATTGCACATAGATTGTGATGTTACTGCAGTTTATTTATTAGCAGCTTGATGCTCAATAGTCCTAAGTTGTGTTTTTAGTTACTTTCAAATTTTACAATGGCTAGGTAGTAGAAATTTCAAAATGATACATTGTTAGTACTCCAGAAGATAAAAGTTAGGGATGTTACATTATATCAAATGTTTTTCATGCAATGGTGTGGTTACAGCACTTAAAGTCGGTCTAGTGTCATCTGAGTGGCCTTGAAGCTATTGGAAAGATTTCGCACATCAGGATCTGTACTGCTTGTGGCTTGAAGTTCTACTAGATAACCAGACACCATGTCCATACATGTCATGATTAGACGTTTACGATCAGAAGCTGGGATAAGCTGTGGGTTTCTGGCGATATGTTCAACCAACGCTTGCAGAACAATTAATGCATGAAGAGGTTTCTGAAGTTGTTGCCAAACTGCATCCTAGAAAGAAACAAAATTGCTAAGATAAATCATTTGTTCTAATGTGGCATGTTATTGGCCAAAATTGTCAGTCAATTAGAAAAAAAAGATATCATGTGGTATTGACAAAGAATGGCTGTTATAAGGTAAAATCATAAACAGCACTGAAAGGCCAGGGGAGACAGACATACAAAGTAGATTAGAATTGTGGAAATGAAAGCCATAAATGTAATAAACAAGCAACTAAGCAGTTAAATTTTAGTACAGGCCTAGACCATGAGGCTACATATAGTATGAGGTAATGAAAATTTCGTATGCACTGTGCTGCTGACAGTAAAAAAAAAAATTGCCAGTGGGAGTATTTTGTGCATACATATATTTAGCATATTTTTTTTGAATTGTAAGTTTAATATCCTTTAATAATTAACATGATTAATATGTATAACTAGATTGACACATGAAATGCGTAGGATGTAGCTATCTTCTTTTTTGAAGTAATGTCTGCAATATATAAGATAAGATAAGAAGATACAATATTACAGTAATTTCTCATCATCTGTGTTGGAAAGTTTTGTTAATATTTCTTTTCTGTAATGAAATTTACAACTTATTTTCAGTTACATACATAACAGTTGATGAGAAAAACTAAACTGAAGACCACTTCAAACAAACCTTTGATTTGTACATTCTGTCGTACAGTTCCAGCAACTTGCCAGGAGGAACTCCAACTTCTAACATCAACAAGAACACCCACTTAGGTTCAAATTTTAGTTCACATGATTTTATTTCCAAGTAGCGTACAATTAATGCTGGTGGATAAAATCAAATCACATATTACAAATAGACATAGAAGTCAAGAGAAAAAACGTTAAAGATAAAAAAGAAAAACATAAAAAATACTTTTATTTAAAAAGTTTATACGAAGTGTAATTGAATCAATTAGTTTGGATCAGTCATGTAGTTAAATGTGTATTAGATCTAGACCAACAACAACAATAAATCTGTGTGATTAATACTATTTGTACTAATTGTTTTTGTTTAGCTCTATTTCGTGCTTTTAGATTTCTCACTACGCAATGATCCTATCACTGGTCTGGACCAGTTGGGAAAATGGGAAGGGGGGGGGGGGGGAGAAAGGAATATCTGGGTGGATTTTACCTTAATTGGTTTTTCAAAGCATTTACAAAAAAAAAAGTGGTTTGCACATCAGCCTGAGGAATTGTAAGCCATGAATTCGAACTCATGACTTACAATTCCTCAGGCTGATGTGCAAACCACTCTGCTAGTGAGGTACTTTTGACTAGAGAAGATTGTATAAGTGTACATTGTGTGTTTCAATATAAAATGGTGACCTATAAAGGGGACTAATTCAGCTTATATCACCACTTCAGTCAAGTACAATTTCTTTCTATTGTTCGAGACACCAAACAAAATAATTAATTACCAATAGTTAATTAACTAATTGGTTACTTTTTGTTTATTGATTCTTGTGTTGTCAGGTAAAAGAAATAATTGTGCGAAATTTAACCTTTTTTCTGAGATTGAATGTCAGAGAAATAACATGTACAAACGTTTTACCAGACAGACAGAGTGAGTTGAAAAAAGTAATTGAAGAAAATATTATTTTCACTGGCATGTAGTTTTATTTGCTACTTACCAACAGGGAAATATCTTTCAGCATTAATGTACAGTTGGGCTAGTGCACAAAGTCTGTTGCTGACATTTTTAATCCTGTCCCCATTGGACATACGAGCTGTGTTATCCAGTTCTGAAATAAATCAATGAAACATTCAGTGATTGATTTGTTCTGATTCAACCTTACAGTTACATCAAGTCAGGAGTACATACAGAGCAAAGGTGGACAGCCCAAGTACTGAGCACTAAGCAACTACTGAAGAAATTTAAAGGTAGACACATTCTATGAGAACAAGTAGCTTATTTAGTTCTCAATTGAATGAACACAAATTTTAAAAATAAACTTCTACTCTGGAAATCAGACAATGAAATCATTACATTAAACTTAACTTAGCTGCAAAACAATATTTTTTTATAAATAGGAACCACAATTTCCCCTAGTAGAATAATTCACTATGATAAAACTGTATTTACTGACAAAACATTGAATATCTCCATAAAAGAACCATTATTGAACTGAAATTTGTATTCTTCCCCATTATGCATCCTAACAGCCTTTGTATTTTCAGAAGCATACCCCATAGTTCAGTAATTAATAGAATGCTATTTAAGTTTTTAGAAATTTTGGCAATGAATAGGCTAGAGGTAATCCAGCACTGTTGCTGCTGATATAGTACCTAAATGTATTTCTGATACATTTGCACAAGATAGTACTTTTTTTTATATCCAGCCAGGACTAGATATGGTCAGATAGTAAAATATGATATCTAGATGGAGCCGAATACCTACATGCCTTGTAAATAGCTTGTGTTACTAAGCATTTTGCAAAACTTCTAAATACTGTATTCATATTTATTTTGTAAACTTTATTTTGTTTTTAATGAATGGGAAGTTGAACATAATTTATTAACAGACAGGCCTATCAAAAACTAATCTGTGTAACATATGATGGTGTGGGTGTATGTACAAGACCACCAACTGTAAAGCGGTCTATGTAGAATATGTAAATGTATATTTCTGTAAATCCCTCAAAGGTTGTATAGTGGGTAAATGTATGTGTTCATGTATTTTAGACCATCAATTCATAATCAGGCTTGTATTTTAAAAGGTCTTAGACCACTTTGTGGTTCTGGCGTCTAGGGCTTCATACAGATAGTTGTATGTTGTACGTCAATATTAATGGTTTAGATTATTTCTTTAGAGGCAAATGATGTTTTATTAACAGCAGGAACATCAATTACACCTATTTATATCTTCAACCATACACTAGTCTAGTTACAGAGGTAAAATGTTTCTTAACACTCCATCATTTTAATTTTTTTGTAATGCTATATTCGAAAGCAGAGATGTGCATCAATTTCTTTTATGATATTTTAAACTTAACTGTAATGTTTTCAGTTACAAGTCAATTGAATAAAAAAATGAAAGATGACTTTTTTTCTAAAAGTTTTAAATCTACACAGATAAACACAAACACCCACAACTTTGTTTTATTTTTTTGTGCAAGAACATATGTAAGAAACATCTTCCTTATTACTGATTTTATTGTAGAGAAAGATTTCTACAATAATAAAAGAATTATATCAAACCTATACAGACAGAAAGATTAGCTATGTCTAGACCAAATAGACCATACACAAAATTCTGAAAATTCTCAAAGTTTAATTTTTCTTTTTCAGCTTAGTTGAATTTTTTTTTTATTTACATTTTGCTAACTACTTTATTTTTAGCTTCAACTTACCTATAGTTTATTTTTTTAGACTTAGTTAAGTTCCCATCACTAATGAAATATAGTAGTTATAAACTCGAAGATAGAGTTAAAAAAAAAAGTCATGCTAGTAGGGGTGTGTCATGTACCCCAGCTCCCGGTAAGCAAACCTCATAAGATATGACCTCAAAACAGTGTCAACATGTCTTAATGTGGTCAACTGTTTTTCTATAAACTCAATGTGATGGACTAAACAGCTAGACTGGTAGCTACTACAGTTTTTTACAAGTAACTATCCAGTCAACTACATTGGAGTGATCCCAATATGGCTGGATAGATATTTGGCTGGAGCCAGAGCTATTATTCCATGCGATCTGACCAAGTTGCAGTGAGAAGGCCATGCTAACGAAAAAGACTTCATTGAAAAATGAGTTCTCTCAAACAAGCCAAATCCCTTCAAAGAGTGTTATGTTACCACTGTCTCTAATGTTCTACTAAAGGTTTATCTTAGCACTCTCTAATGTTCTACCAAAGGTTTATTTATCTTAGCACTCTCTAATGTTCTACCAAACATTTATCTTACCTTTTTCTATAATGTTCTTCCAAAGGTCTTCAATGAGTGCAGCATCATACAAACTAGCACAATGGACAATGGCCAGTTTTACATCAAACAGATCAAATCTGTCAGCAAAATCTTCATACAGCTAGGAAGAGATACAAAAACAAACAAAAAAAAAATCTTTAACAAAAATGCTGTCACAGAGAGAAAAACAGAGTAAAAAAAAAATCTTATGAAATACTTACAAACTTTTAGTGACTAGACAACTTACTGATATAGATATACAGATATATGTAATATCAAAACTTACTGATGTAATATCAAAACTTACTGATGTAATATCAAGCAGTTCAGAATCCAATTTATTTTTGGCAGCCTCAACATCAGCAGAGTTAGCCAAATTACACAAACATTTATAAACTTGCATTTGCAGCCTTGCAACCTGAAGTGTGTGTAAATGTCAAACAGGAGATGATCAAATAATAATAAAATCAGGGGGAGGGGGTGGTCACAGCGGATCTCTCAGACAGCTTGGAAGCCCTGAACATACATAAGAATAGATTTTTACCTGTCAGAGGTATAGAAGCAGCCCTGCCACAACAGTAGAAAATTATTCAGTAGACACTGTGAGGGGACTGCATTGAATATTGTTTCCCTATAAAGCAGCCGTTCTCAACCTTTTATGCTCGGCGAACCCTTTTTACAACCCCCCACACATACGCACATGCAGCAATAGAAGAATAGACAATAACAATCCATTTTTTGATGGTCTTAGGCGACCCCTGGCAAATCGTCAATCAAACCTCCAAGGGGGTCGCGACCCACAAGTTGAGAACCCCTGCTATAAAGAATCACAATCAGTGCAGTACCAGAAAATGACTTAATGAGCTGAAATTTAATGATAGTAATAATAATGATACTTTGAACTTTCAAAATAATTAAACTGAAAGAGTCAAGAAGATTAAAAACAAAACGAATGAAGTGAAACAAAATGAAGTTTGTTTTCAAACTTGTAGGTGGGTCTCTTGTTTGGTAAGCAATGCAAAAGTAAAAATTTTCAGTAGACCATAAGTAGCTAACAAACCTTATAAACATTATACAAACAAGAAAAACAAACAAAAAAATGCCTTTGAAAGAGACAATACCTTCTATATACATCTTATATTATTTTGCTCTTAAAAACTAATTATGTTGTTTTTTTTTTACCCTGCCCTTACAGCCCCAAGAGATAAAAATCCTGGTTAAGCGAATGTAAAAATCTATTCGACTTTATAATATTCTAATGATAGGCCTTTAGATCTAGACTTAGAAGAAGGTGCATAAAATGTTAATGAGCATTAATTTATTCAACTCTTTAATGAATATGGCTAACATGTAAAAATAGCGAAGACATATAGTCTGTTTAAGATAAGTATTTTCTATCCTCAAGCTAAATTAAAATATTTTTTTTATACTTTGAAAAATTTAAATGGTCAAACTAAAGTTTCCCCAGTGTGTCCAACAAGCTAGTAATTCTTTTCCTAATGATATAGATCTACATCAACTGTCAAACTTAAGTTTCCCCAGTTATACATGTTTCCTAATGTTATACATCAACCGTCAAGAAACATGTCCACCTATGAAGTTCCAGGTTCAGCTAACTCTGAACATGTGACTTCAAATAGTGTATTGTCAAAAAATAGTATTTCATCTTCCCTTGCGCTAAATTTTTAAGTATTGTTTTATACTTTAATGGTTTGCAGTGTTCAGAAAATCAAAAAATATATGTTGGACAATATTATAATGCCACAAATATGGTGAAACCAGATTTTACCATGATTTTAGTTTTTGATATCTAGATCTGCCAAGACACAAAAATAACAGCAGCTTTTCTTTTTCAAGGTCACTAAAAAAAAGGCATTAATATTAGAAAAGGAAGATAATCCAATAAATACTAGGAATGACTCTATATATGCCTGAAACAACAATTACAAAAAAACAACACTCAACTAGTCAAAGAAATTATTCACTCATTAACTTCAGGACATTAGAAAACTAAACTTGTCAGAGAGAAGCTAAAGAAATGATTCACCAATTAACCTTAAGACATTAGAGAACTTAACTGTCAGACAGATGCCTAAGAAATGATTCACTTATTTACTTTAGGACATTAGAAATACAAGAAAATGCTATAATATTATCCACACAGATCTCTTTAATTTTTCTTCAAATTGTATCTTTACCTCCATCTTCTCTTCTAGCTCATGGAGAAATTCTCCAGCTGCTGAGGTTCCAAGTCTTGAAGTAGAGCTCTTTGCTGATATGACTGCCCTAGACAAGTAGTCCAGTCTCTTGTTCAGGTTGATGTTTGACCTATGAAAACATGATTATTTGAGGGAGGAATTAGTCAAAGGTAACAGAAATTTTATAGTGACATGGATATTTTATGATATCATGGATACTACAATGAGACATTCTTCTTTACAAACAAACTTCTTCATAAAGATTGTTTTAAGTCAGATATATCAAACATATTACAAAGATAAAACATTAAACTGTAAAAAAATAAATTGTAAAAATAATGACAATAAGAAATTATTATGTTTATTAAATTTTCTAAATAAATATAGCAATGAAAAATTACCACTCTAGAGTTGACAAAATAAAATATAGATGGTATAGAAATTTATTTCATCAAAATGTACATAATGCATACTATAAAAAACCTATTTAATTAAAATGTACAGTAGATACTATAAAAACCTATTACATCAAAATGTACACAGAAAGAAAATTATTTAATTAAAATGTAGACAATAGATAGTATAGAAAATTATTTCATTAAAATCTAGACAATTGAAAGTATCTTATTTCATACCCATGTCGTTCAGCCAGCTGGGCAAGAATGCGTGTAGCTGCCTGAAAATTTTCTGTTTTCTCATAATATTTCCACAGTAAGTCTAAGGCTACAGAGTTGTCGGTCTGTAAGTTGACCTTGCGACGTAAATAGGGCTCTAAGTAAGGTGTGCTTATCTAAGAAATAGACGTTAATAGGGCTGTAAGTACATTGTGCCTAAATAGCGCTCTAGGTAATGTGTGCTTATCTAAGAAATAAATGCAAATAGGGCTCTAGGTAAGGTGCATTATCTAAGAAATACAGGTCATTAGAGAAATTATACTCTGTTTATTATAAGAATAATCCTAATATATATATATCTAGATATCTACATAAACATTTTAAATTGTACAAACAACACTTCAGAGATTTTTAAAAAATTTACTCAATTTTCTTTTATAATACCTCTAATAATTTTTCTGCATGATTTTTTGTAAAGAACCAATCATATAATGCTGAATGAAACAAAGGGTCATCACTCCTGAGTGCTATCTGGAACACCTGTTCCCACTAGGGGGTTCAAACAAATTGAATTATACATGTGAGAATTAAAGACAAACAGAAAATAAGAAAAAATAACAAAAATGCATGATTTAAAAAAAACAACTACTTCAATATAATTAAATTAAATAAATTATACTTAGTTCAAGTTCAGTTAAAAAAAAAAAAAAAAACTACACTGGACATTTGATGATATGAATGAATGGATGGTAAAGGAAGTTCTTGAATCTAAAGTCTTACATTCAATTTGAAAAGTACACAAGGAAAAAGAGACAATGTATAAGATTATTTGAGAGTATCTAGAGACTAGTGTTGAAATTAGAAGAAAAGAAATTTGAGTTGAAAATGTAAGCAATAATAAGATGTACTAATAAAACTTGTTATTTTGGACTCTATTGGGCTTCAGATAAAGTTTAGAACTTACTATACAATCATAACACTATTATAGGTTTGATAAAGTAAAATGAAACTATAAGTAGTTGAAACTCAAAAAGTAATAATCTAGTGCACACCGTCAGTATTGAAAGTTTATGTTGTGAGTTGAAGTAAAATAGTTCTGATCTCTTTACTATTGTTTTCAAAGATAAAAAAGACATGCTTTATTTAATGTTAAAGGAATGGGTGGTGAAACTGATGCTTCTTTATTTTTGTGTACCATCCTGAGAATGTGTTCACAGTATTTATCTATGTCTTATTATATGACTATATTTGTCAATAACTATAAAGTCTTAAAGTATTATTTGTTTATTGAAATTATTATTATTGAATTATGACAAGTTTAAAAGAAAAAGTTATTTAAATACAACAACAAAAACAATATGACAATAAGCTTTACTATGCAAAAGCATAAATCAAAAGCTTTTTTTTTATATACTTAAAAGGAAAAAACCTAGTAATAATAATTCACCACTTTCATCTGCATGTTTTAAAACATATTTCTAGCTGTTTTATTTCTTCTTATTCACTTTTTTTAGGGAAAATATTTGAAACTTTTTTTAAAATTAAAGACCACACAGACTTTTTTCTAAATTTTTATGCATGCTACAAAAAAATTCTAAAATGTTATTATAAAGGTAGGTAATCATTTTGATAATTTTGTAGAAAATACAAGTCAATATGTAATATGATAAGCTTATGGGAAAACAGCAGTTTTAACACAAGAGAGTGACAAAGTGCCTATTGTTATTTCTATTTCTAGGGGTAAAACTTTAAAGAGACATCCTGAGATAAGGTTTAAGTAAACATACATAGGTTTCTGCTTGTTGTGCATCCATCCTGGCAGAGTCTACACTAGCTGGTGGCCCAGGCTGAAGGGGAACACCTGGTGCCTGTGGCAGACTGTTACTTGCAGACCAAAGATAGTTCAGAGTATCTGTGATACATTTATAGCACTCCATTCTGTAGAGTAAGAATCACAAATAGAGTCCCTCAGTGAGATGTGCTAGAATGTGTGTGCAGGGTAAGAAACAACTTACAATTATAAGGCACTGACTTAAATCTAGTTATGGAACTCAACTCTGTGTATGTAGGGGAAAGGATGGGGGGACTAGTCACACTAGTACTTTTATAGACAAAAAGTATCAGATGATAGACATAAAGCCGTAAGTAAAAAACTACCTGTCTCAATTGTAAACTAGTTGAATGCAACTAAAATACAATGACTATTTAAATTAAACCAAAAGCTATCATGAGATCACAGTAATAAGAAAATATGTTATGGTTTATTAAAAGAGATTTTTAAAAATTCGAGAAAGAAAAAAAATAATTTATTAGTCGGATCAATGGTAGACAATACTAATTATTATGCTTACTCTGTTCAAGGTCTCAACAGAAAATATGTAGCAACATCATAAGTCTATTAGACAAACATAATGTCCTTACTCCATACTAATATGGCTTTAGGAAATATACTACTAGGACTAATTGATTTTTTCAAAAGGTTTAGATAATAATGAGCAAAAAGAACAAGCCATAATAATAAATGGCTCTAAATCAACAACATTAACAGTAAACTCAGATGCACCTCACGGAACAGTCATAGGTCCAATTCTGTTTCTAATATACATAAATAAATAATATATTATATATAGAACAATAAAAACAATACAAGATACAGAAATTTTACAAAGAGAATTAGAAGAATTACAGAAATGGAAATCATATTGGAGCATGTCTTTTCACTCAGAAAAATGTTAGTTATTAGGAGTAACAAAAAAACTAAAACAAATAAATACCGGTACCATTTATCTTATTCATGGTAAACCAGTTACACAGACTAAAAAAGATTGTATAACAAATGAAAAACTGTAATGGGATCACCATAGTGATGATCATATTAAAAAATCAAACAAATCAAATAAGAACATAAAACTAAAATGTTATTTAACCTTGGTTAGGCCAATAATAGAATATGCATCCTCTATTTGGGACCCCTCAACTCAAGAAAACATTAAGAAACTAGGACAGACTCAAAATAGAGCAGTGAGATTCATAACAAATAAATATTCACATTTGATTAGAGTAATACCAAGAGTAAAGTCAATAAATTTAGAAACCCTTCAGGACAGAAGACTTAAAAGTATAGTAGCAATTATGCATGAAACATTAAACCATAATCTTCAAATAAAAAAAAAAAAAAAACTAATAAAATACTCAGATATAAAGATAAAGGCACATTCCTTGTTCCATATGCTAGGACAAATTTGTACAAATGCTCCTTCTTTCCTATAGCATGGAAAGGGTTGCCTGAGTCAGCCAGGAAAACCAGTGACTTGGCAGAATTTAAGTAAAGCTTTTCCAGAAGCTCCTGGAAAATCCAAGAGACAGAAGGTTTTCCTACATTTTATATTTTTCCTGTCATACAAAGAACACTAACTTCTTTTTGTGTTGTTTTTTTTTACTGCAGGCATCAAAAGTTGAATTTTTATTTTTGAGAAGTACAACTGTCCAAGTCAAATTAAGTGTTAGAATTCAAAATCTAATAAAAAACAACATTTAAAATAACTTCACAAGCACGATCTGATATGCCATTCAAACTAACCTCGATAAGTATGCCTGCATGCCTAGACTATCTTCTGGAGGTTCTCCATTTTGGTAAAAGTGGATGGCTAGTTGCTGGGGATCAGTTTTGCGAGCCTCATTCAATCCAATCTCCACAATGCCCAAGTAGTAGCGCATCTCAGCCAGTTGTGGACATATAGCACCCAGGTTGAGGGGCTGGTTGACACTCTTAAGAAGATGAAGGGCCTGCTGTAACTGCTGATATTTCTCCTGCTGGTTTTGATTCACTTTGGCTGCTTGAAGAAGTTCATTTGCCTAGAGGCAGAATAAAAAGAGCTTAAAATCAATACTAAAGTTTTTTCACATTAAGCAGACTACTTTTAATACAATACAAATATGATATTCTTTAAAAACATGGCATCCCAATTCCAAAGGTCTATGAAATATTCTGGCACACCATTACTAAATAAGGTGACCAGATATTTGTGGAGTAAAAGTGGGATGTGTCAATCATGGGACCTAACAGGAACAGGCTTAGATTTTTCAAACATTGTTGCTTTCAACAGCTAAGACTTTATTACAATACATCAGAATGTACACAATGTACACACACACAATGTAGGCCTACACAAAAATTTAAATAAATGCAGGCTTTCTGAAACATTTTCCAAGATAGATCACCTTTCTGTAATATCCATCAAAGCATTAACCCATTGAATAGGCCACTTCTCTCTCTAAAATAGCCGGCAAAGTTTACTTCACTTTTAATAGCCACCTCGCCCAGTCAATTTATGAAAAGCATGATAGCTCAAAGTGGGACTGCCATGACTACTAACCCGATCACCTTATTATTAAATGTCCATCAAGTACTCCAATGTATTTCAATCTAATGTTACACATAGTGACAAAGTTTTTGCATTGTATCATTTTTTTTAATCAATGATAACTAAATTTTGTTTATATTATTTAAAATATCTGTTTATGATATTTACTAATTTAAGTAGTCCAGTATTTTATTATCCAAATTTAAGGTTGTGCCTGGGTATTAAACATTTACAGTCTATCTGGTTTATATGACCAAATTAGGACTCGATCCTAACAAAATATGCTGGTTCAACTGCACAGATATATTATGTTACATGATAGACACTTTTATTTCTAACTTACAGTATTGAAATGTCAAGACGTTTGTTGTGCATCTGACACTATTTCGGTGAAACCATTTATAAGACACCTCCATGTGAAACAATACATTTTAAAAATAAATCTTTTATTTCCATTGCTGTTAAAGAGTATATTAAGTTATTTGATTTTTTTCACAACTGACCTAGAACACAATCATCCCAAATATTGAAACATTGTGAAGTAAATATCTCACCCATCTATGATCTGACTCATTGACTTACAACATGAAATAGTAGTGCCAAAATTGATTTCAATGGATGTTCTGCATTTTAAGCAACAATTGCAGAGTCATAATTTTCATAAGGTTAAATATTGAAACAGCTATCAATCAATATAAATGAATTCTACACTGAAGTTTCACATATTTATCAACAATTAGACTTTCAAACAGCATAAATTAAACCTAATTTTGGTTCAAATAAGCAATAAGATTTGTTTCAGTTCAGTAGGATTCAACAATATGTTTATACAACTACAGCTATAATTGCATAGATAAACATTAATGTTTCTATCTTAATTAAAAAAGATGATGTTTGAGAATGTATATTGATTGATAATAAGATTGTATAATAATAAGTTTGATTATGAAAGAGGTCTCAGCATTGGGGCAAAAACTATTAATCCTGTCACCTTTGAACAAGTGGCGTCATCAGAGCTGTACAGAGTAGGACACACTTGTCGCAGCTTATCACTGATAGCATCTATGGTTGCATTGTCATCAAGGTATCGGCTGATCAGACAATTGATTAAAGTATTACATAACTGGAATAATAGAAATTCATAACAATTAAAAAAAAAAATGAAACCAAAAATTTTAGAGAAGCTTAAGATTAAGACATAAAACATTGCCCCAAAAAAAAAAAAGTCTGTTACGTACATCTTTACCATTAATAACCAAAGTTTTGAAGCTAATGTTACGAAGCTGACTTTGCATATCCTGAAAGAAATTTTAAAAAAATACTTCATCAGCAAAAACATTTCAATCATGCGAGGAGAGATAGCCTAAACCTTAAGATTATCTATATATTGAAAGACATTATTATAGCCTAAACTTTGACATCATGTAGATAGGATAGATGGTATCATAGCCTAAACTTTTACATCATCTAGATAGGAGAGACATTATCATAGCCTAAACATTGACATCATGTAGATGAGAGAGACACTATCATAGTTTAACATCAATTTTAAAGGCACCATTTTTTGATTTAAATTTAAGCACTTTCTGAAAAGAAAAAAGGTGATTAATCAAGTCTTTTTGCCCCAATCTTATGCAAAGGGCAAATAAGTAACACTTGAAACCAAAGTGGATAATAAAACTGTTAATAAACTACATGGCTTACTTCTGACAAAGTGGGAACCAGCAAATGAAACTGATGTTCAACTAACACTCTCCACAATCCAAGAACTTCTTCCAAACGATGCAGCAACTCCTGGACATGCTGCAGTGAGACTTTCTCCATTCTTAGGACATCAGCCTGCAATCTCTTCCTAGTGTGTTCATCCAGGCCACCATCATACCTTAAAGTCCTGCCCACTGTCAAGCTAAAAGAAAAAAGGATTGAAGCTCATGCCCATTAAGTTGTGCCAATAACAACTCACAGATTTGTGAGACTGTATCTAGCATAGAGCAAAAGGGAGAAGGTTTAGGAGAAAGCAACACAGGCCTTTCTTTTATCACTTCCCAAAGAGCAGTGTAAGACAAACACAGACAGAATGTGGTGATTAAATAGTTTTGCAAAGTTTTCACTATCATCCATAGGATTCTATTACATATACTACACAGTTTCTATTCATTCAAAGCAATTTAATGTTAACTTTTTTCTGATATCAAAGTCAAGCGAACAAAAGGAAGTTGTCAACTGAACTTACATGTCCACCTGTGAGTCATGTTCAAACTTTGCATTGAAGTCCACAAAATCAGACAAATCCCTAACAAGCTCAAGAGCCACACTGAGGTCGTCCAGGGAAAAATTACTGGTCCACTGTCATATACAAGACAAGGAAAGATTGAGATGTGGCACATACATAAATTAACTGGTCTACATTTTAATGAATGTAACAAACTAAAGCACACATCCTACAAACAAAATAACACACACAATAGGAAGATCAGAAATATTTTAAGTAAAAAAAAATATTTTCTCAAACATGGTCAAAAGAAATTTTGGTAAATTTGTGTGTGTTACTTGAACATATTAAAAACTGCCCAAGCAACTTGAATTGTCTACTTCATTTTTTTTTTATCTTCTAGATTTAGAACAAAATTTACATATCTACAGTTAAATAATAAGGATTATTCTTAGAAAATTAACTCTTCAAGACCGTAATGACGCTGACAGCGACCAGTCTCCCGGCCATGCTAACGTAATGACGCTTCCAGCGTCCGATCACTATTTCCCTGTTTACTTCTTTTTCTTTTCTAATCCACGTTTTTAATCCCTTAAATGGTTTAAGGAAACGCTAGAGCGGCCATTTTGAAAGTTTTTTCCTTCTGATAGTTTGTTGATCTAAGCTGTTTTTATTGTTCTAAATATTTTTTTTGTAAGTGACTAGTGAATTTTTCGTTTTTTTGCATCAGACATCATGGCTGACAGGCCTTCTTGCCGTTTTACTGCTGATCAGGCTCTAAATATCTTTTTAGATACGAATGGTAGTGACATGAGTGACTTAGACTTAGAGATTTTAGAACTAGAAAGTTATAATGAAAGCGATTTTCAGACTCAAGCGAGTCTGATAGTGAATTATTCATCCCTAGATCTAGTAAAAGTAGTAAACGAAAGGGGGTGTCGCCCCAGCCATGCCCTAGTAGATCTAGAAAGAAACCTCACTAAAAGTGTAAATATTGATCAAGTTTGATAAAGTTATGTTTTTTAAATAGATAATTGGATAGAGTTTAATATTTCATACAATAATAATGATTGAGGACTGTTGGAATATTCTTTTTTTACTGGGAAAGTCAGTTTTTAAAGATCAAATTAAAAAAAAATAAATTTTCATCTCTAAAATTACCTAATTTTTTTTTCCAGTGACTATCTATAACATTGAAAGATAAATTATCTTGTAGTACATTCAATTTCCAACAAAATTTTATATAACATGTCTATGTTTTAACAAACAGAAAAAACAGTAGGACGTTTATAAAAAGGCTTATGTGATAAAAATTGTGGGGAAAAAAAATAATTCCGGTAGAATGAGAAAAAAATTACGGTTTTTAAGAGTTAATTGAATTCCCTAGTCTCTCAATTAGAAGACATGCACCAAAAGATTGCTAGCGCATATTTACAAATACAAAAGGGTGTGAACATTATTATAATTATAAAAAATTGTTCTTATGACCATTGTAGCTAGTCCTACAATTCAAATAATATTTGAACTAAAGCTCATTTGAAATGTCTCTAAAATCTAATCAAAAAAAAAAAAAAGATCAAACAAAACAAATTTAATCTTAACAATAAAACCAAATTTGAAAAATTCTTTTTTGACAAATATATCTTCTCATTAATTGAGTCTTAATTTTATCTTGTTCCTTCTAATAACAACATCAACTCAACAATATATGAATGAACATTGACCATTTCTAACTCGAAGCATTTATAGCCAATAATAAAAGGAAAGTTCACACTTTCTATGATGTAATGTAATAGTGATTTATTTCTTCATGTCTTTGTCAATACAAGTTCTCATTTAGTGCTACATTTTGTCATTACTGTAATAATAAACCTTGTTTACTAAAAATAACTAAAATATTTGTCACCCTAAAAAAAACACAAGTAAACTAGTCACATATCAACAAATTATTTACAACAATTAATATTCTATCAATCTGACTAGCCTCAAAGTTACAACCCACCTGTCCATTTTTAATTAAGATTGATGATTTACCCAGTTGCATAAGTTCAGGAACAAAAGTCAGTTTATTTGCAGACAATTGCATAATATATAGAACAATAAAAAACAACACAAAATAATGAAATTGTACAAAAAGAATTAGAGGAATTACAGAATAGAGAATCACACTGGAGCATGTCTTTCCACTTAAAAAGATGCCGTTATTAAGAGTAACAAAAAAGCTAAAACAAATAAAGACATCCTATTTTTTTCATGGTAAAGCAGTTACACAGACTAAAAACTCAAAATGTCTAGGTGTAATAATAAATTAAAAGCTATCATGGAATCCCCATAAAGATTATTTTAAAAATCAAGCAAAACATTAGGGTTTATGAAAAGAAATTTGTACAAATCAAACAATTACATTTAAAAAAAATGCTTTTAACCTTATTTAGGCCAATATTAGAATATGCATCCTTCAACTCAAGAAAATATAAAGAAACTAGAACAAATACAAAATAAACAAATGAATATTTAAATTTGATTAGAGTAACACCATTAGTAAAAACACTAAACTTATAGCCACTTCAGGACAGAAGAATAAAAAATTAAAGTAGCTATATATAAAACACTGAAGCTTAATTTACATATAGAAAAACAAAACCTTATGAAATACTCAGAAAGACACAAAGATAGAGGCACATTACTTATTCCATACATTAGAACAAATTCATATAAGTGCTCCTTCTTCCCTTGTGCCATTTGAGAATACTACAGCTACAACCCACGAGCCCATTAGTTTATGGTCCACACAATGCCTCATAGCTACAATTATATTATGAACCACACAATGCCTCACAGCTACAGCCCACTAGTATATGGGCCACACAATGCCTCACAGCCACAACCCACTAGTCAAGTAGAGGTTGACCACAAAAAGTCAATCCATACATCTCTGTTCAATATACAAATATTTATATACTACTACCATCTATATAAAGATAAGAATTTTTGTTCTTTTGTAGTTGGTACAACACTGGAAAAGTCCCACTGCTAAGAGAAGTCTGACACATAAAGTGCATAAGTGTACATGTAAAAATAACCTAAAGGAGACTCACATAAGTAACTGAACCATGTTTCTGAGTGGAAACAAATGGCACACAGGCTGGCATTTCCCAGAAAGGACGAAGTATTCTGGCCAAGTAAATATAGATGGCATTGTGTTTTCCAGAGAAGATGACTTCCTGTGTTGGACTTGGTGTTCCAGTCAAGGAGATTTGTGAGACTGGTCCAGATGGGGTAGACATATGCAGTGGAGCCATATCTGAAATACACAATGTTCAGAGTGGGTTTAATGACTGATAAACTAGAGACATTTCAATATAGGATGTAAGCAATAGAGAGTCAAATGAGGTTTATCCATTTCTCTAAACATTCAGAAAAATAAAAGTATTGATTCAAGCTACTATTTTTATCTTCAAGTAAGCTACTCAAAATTATGAAATTCATATCTCAAGAAATAATTTAGTATCAAGCTTGTGCCCTAGCGTTTATTATATTTGTTTTCCTTATTACTTCCAACATTATTTCAATGGAAAGCTTAATATATATGAGATAGATTGTTCCAGCATTTACCTTTCAAGAAAATAAGTGGCCAGGCCTCACTATTCTGATTTTTATTTAATTTTTTTTAAATAAAGAAAAGAAAGGTGCACTTACTTGGCATTGGAGAACCTGGCATCATAGGCACACCTCCAGGACTGAACAGAACTGTATTGGACATATGCATTGGAGCACCTGTTAGGTATATATAATATTGCATTAACAACACTGTCAGCTATTATTATTTATATATTAAGTTCTTGTTAATTTATGTTTCTTTGTATTATGTTGATACCTCTTCTGGTATTAGAATGTTTGTTGACTATTAATTAAATATCTTTCTTCATGCCAAATTGTTGTTGCATATGTCTAGTAGAATTACTGAGTAATATCACCAGAACATATAGATTCAGAAATGAACTCCACATTAGCAGACAATATTTTAATTATGATAAATAAACAGTTCACAATAAATTGGCAACTTCAGCCATCAATGAATCACAAGTACTACTTCATATAAATTAATCATATTATCCAATGAAAGATATCAAATACACAACTAGTAAGATTATCTACTCTACAGGCATAATACGTCTGTCTACTCAATTCATGGCATCGACTAACTTCTGACCATGTGGTCAACTCCCACAACGAGACTTCCTACCCACAATTCAACTGTGGATTTATGTTTCTCACGTGTAACACAAATATAAAGTGTACTCCGTGCTTCCCAACTATATTCATGTCACTGGCTATCAAACAATGATGTGACAAACACACCAATAATACTTAATGAATAGCCATTTCAAGATTCATAAGTACAAAGTTGTTTCAAAAAAGAAATTGGTTTAAGTTAAAATATGTGAAAATATCAACAATGCTAGGGCATACAAGCATATAATTAATCAACTGAAATCTAAGATACAAATGAGATATTCCTAAACTTGACTTTGCATTTGTATCAAAATAAAATAATGTTTATTGCTACACTTTGCAGCACATACTAAAAGAAGAGCAGGACTAATTGGAACAAAATTACATTAAGCTCTGAGTAAACTAAAAATAGTTTGAGAATACAAATGTGGATGCTTCTAGAAGGTGCTAGTGATGATAATATGAAAAGGGGAATTCATTAAGTTTCTGAATACATTTACTCATTGCCTTCAACTGAATAGACATATTTTTACCAAAGTATTATTTTGAAGTAAATATTTTGTCTAATTGGATTCTACATCGAGTTCTGATAAAAAATCTAGTCAATTTATTTGGTGCATTCCTCTGTTTTACTTATGAATTTGCAATACATTAGGGGCCAAACAATCAAATAAGGTTAGTTATATCTAAATAATTTAGATCATGAAACTATTTTATGAAGATTCAAATTAATTTTAGGATTTGTTCAAATATATAGCATCTTACCAAAACTCGGTCCATCCCACTGATTCAGCAGGTATTGCTAAACCAGTAAATAAATATATTAATGTGTCTTTTTAAAGTGTTATCTCCATTTTTAACAAAAATAAAGCTAGTAGATTTTTAAAAAACCATCTTCACATAGGATAGATATAAGAAGACTACAGTTCATACCAGCAGCAAAAGAAGTACTGCCAAGTGGTGCAGGTCGTAGTCCTACAAGGTTGTACTGAGCCTCCCCACCGTACATAAAGAAGGCCATCCTGGCCCAGTCAGACACCTAGGAAAAACATTGTTTGTCAATAAACAAATGATGTCCACAACTTAAATTAGAATCAATGTAAATTAAAAACAAAAACAAAAAAAGATAATGTCATGTTTATTTTCTTTGCTACCTATCTATGCTACAGGATTTCATTCCTGCTCTAAAATAGTAATATTCAATGTGTACAACTGAAATAAAGTGTATTATATAGATGTATGTGTGTAAATGTTATAGTTCAAACCAGAAATCAGACAGAGCATAAAGTCGCTTTACAAAGTGGAAAATGACAAAACGAACTTGTAAATAGGCCAGTCATGTCTGATCTTTTCTTTATTTCTGGACTAGGCTGGCTGGTTCATGAAATGGCATAGGTAAATTGGCCAAAGTACAAATCATTAGAATGATTTGATGTTTCTGCAATTCATTATACATTATCAATCTCTATAAACACTATTAACAGCAAGATTTACTTCTCAAATTGTATTAAAGCGTGTTGCTTCTGAACTTACAGCAATTTGTAGCCACTTGCAAGACTAATTGCATTTCAAGTGGACTTAGCCTACTTTTCAGTGATTGCAATTTTTCTTACTAGCCCACAGAATCAAGAGTGAGTATTTTCTTACGCAAAATCCACACGTATAGAGTACAAACGCTGGAAACCATCATGTACAGTTCTTGTTTCTTAGGCTACGACAGCCTGTCAGCCACTAATATGCACATCTTCAACTTTTGCAGATGGTTATTTCAGACCTAAATTTTTCATGGTCTTTGTAACTTGAGCATGCAAACTATTATAGGCTAGAGACATCTTCCAGATTTCTTTGTCAAAAGGAAGTCTCCAAATAATTTTCTCTATGTTTCATATTTACTCCACACAAACAGTGCTACTACATGGCATTCTTGAATCTGCACATAATATTTTAACCAGAGAATTGTGCATTCCTACTATATGACATTCTTGAATCTGCACATAATATTTTAACCTGAGAATTGTGATTTCCTACTACATGGCATTCTTGAATCTGCACATAATATTTTAACCAGAGAATTGTGCATTCCTACTACATGGCATTCTTGAATCTGCACATAATATTTTAACCAGAGAATTGTGCATTCCTACTATATGACATTCTTGATTTTGCATATAATATTTTAACCAGAGAATTGTGATTTCCAACTATATGACATTCTTGAATCTGCACATAATATTTTAACCAGAGAATTGTGATTTCCTACTACATGGCATTCTTGAATCTGCACATAATATTTTAACCAGAGAATTGTGATTTCCTACTATATGACATTCTTGAATCTGCACATAATATTTTAACCAGAGAATTGTGCATTCCAACTACATGGCATTCTTGAATCTGCACATAATATTTTAACCAGAGAATAGTGGCCACTTTGCAAAAAATCTCACCAAAGTACAATACCAACTGATATTTTAAGGCTATATCTCTCAGCCACAATGTGAAATGGTCAGCCTATATGGTTAAGTAGGCAAACATCAGACTTTGGTCATAACATGTACAATGATACTAACAACTGCTATAATTTTGTTAAACCTAAATGTATTGGTGTAATCTTATGAGTCTAAACGTACTATTTCAATGTTCTAAAACTTACTTGTTGATCAGCTGGTGACCGTGAACAGGCCAAAACTAAAGTTGTTGCACAGGCTTGTTCAATCTATAGGAAAACATTTTAAAACTTTTTTTAACTGTACATAATAGCATTAGGTTAGAAGCATGCAAAAAAAAAGATTAGCTGAATAGTTTCCAATAGTCCTAATATAATAACAGTATTTACTAAACTAGCAGAAAATCACTTAGTAGTCATCATTAAAATCAAATTACAGTAAAAACAGATGAACAATGTCATATATCATTTTGTGATGTTATTCATTATTTACATGTCAGCTTCATAAAAACATAGTGAAACAAAACTACGACAAAGAAAAAAATTTGTGAAAACTGAAAACTATCTGCAGACTGAAAAGTGCTCAGTTGTTACATGAACACAATAAATAGTAACGTATATTTTTTTTCAAGCACCACAAGTAGGAGAATTAGAGAAAGGTGAGAGAGATAGGCAATGGCTGGATATTTAGAACAAGGTAAAAACAAGTCTACTTAAATCTAGCTAATAACAATTGGTTAATATTCTGACCCATAAAACAAACAAACTTTATTTCTGTACACATTTGTACATAAGATCTACAAAGGAAACTTTCCTTAAACCACAATTCTTATAGCCTAAGATAAATTGAACAGAATAACTCACTCTGTGAAGCCTAAAGAATGCTTTCACTTGCTCCGCATCAGGCCCACCACACTCTATCAACAGCCGACGAAGTTGCTCTAGGGGCCTCAGTTTCTGGAAAACATGAATCCCCTGAGCGCTAACTATGACAAATTTTCGAGGGGGCATACCATGCTGAGTGACAACACAAGGTGGATCTGGCCGTGGCCTAGGGCCAGGAGCATTGGTTGGGCTAATTCCTCTGTTTGAGGACATTGTGATCTCTTCAATGGCCCATGTTTTACCTTCAATAGGGACAGTGTCCTGCAACATAACATTATTTTTGCATCTTTCAATTCAATATATACAACTTCAATATGTTTTTTTTATAAATGAGTTATCTTAAATTATCTAGCACAGTTTTTTTCTTTAATAAATCTTTTAAAGCCCATCTTTTTTTTTCCCACCCATTAACCAACCAGCTACTTTATATATATATATAAAGAACATTAAATCTAAAAACTTTATCAAGCTTAGATTAAAAACATAATCTATGATAAAAGGAAAAGAAGAGTTAACAAAAAAAAAACAACTAAAAACAAAAGAGACCTACATAAGCTTCCATTAATTGTTTAGAGAAAGGAAAACAGTCTGGGCTGATGGCCCAGAGAAGATCGTTGTCTTTATTCTGGCCTGACACAAGGAGAAGTGTACCTGGAGAAAAGCAAAAGTTGACATCAATAATCTTAATACGGATTTATAGTTTGGTACTACTATAAGCATCAATCACATACCACTGTTATAAAAAGCTGTGTGAACAAGAGTTGGACGCTGTGGGGCAGATGTTGCTGAGAATCCAGGAGGCAACCTGACATGAACCAAAGACAGCATGCTTGGCCGTCGATTTACTTGTTTGATAGGTATGGTGGTAAAATACAGCCGAACACCTAATAAAAGATTGTATATGTATTTTACAAAAAAGAAAAAGAAGAAAATAAATTTCCAATATTTTAAATTTATCAAAATGTATTTTATATATTTATATATAATGTGTGCCAATGTTGAAAACTGTAAATAATAAATTATGCCTGCATTACCATAAATATGCCTAAGAGTGTGTTACCTGAGTCAGTAACAGCGACCAGCTGAATAGCTTCTGACTCGTTCTCTGTCACAGCTGATATGTACACAATAGACTTGAAACTTGTGGTCTCAATAGTTCTGTAATAGATGAACAGCCATTTTTTTTAAATTAAAATTGCTGTAAAATTTAACAGGAGGTAATTTAATTGGTAGAATTACACATAGGCTTGTACAGTCAGACCTCAAAATATCAATTAAGTTTGTTCCATATAAATAATGTTATATATAATAATTTGCATGTCAATTCTACCTAATTTGAATAATGTGTCAGTAAGTTAACAACTGAAAAAAATAATCTTGATGGGACTGACTGAAGCATTATTAATTTGCTGCTAACAGGACAAAATAACTACATAATACAAGATGATTGGGAAAAATATGGGGTGGGATTAAGTCAGTACTTTAGGAGATGTGGAGAACTGAATATTTTCTTTATTAACAATGGTACTACCATAAGTAAGTTGAAGTATAAAACAATCAATTCTGAAAAAATGAAAGGATGCATGAGACTTAAATATTGAAAGGCTGTAAATACAGTATACTAGAATAGTACAGTAAGTTCTAGAACCAATATAAAACATTTTGTATTAAAATTACTTCACAAATTAGTTTGGACTTCTAAAACCAATTTGATCTTTTTTTTTTTTTTTTTTTTTTGAAATCTTAGAAAATGTCCAATGTCTTCTGCCATTTGATTTTTACTTTTACCTGCAATGTAGTTTTAAAGAAGGTCTTACACTAATAAATACTTTTTAAATGATCTTGTTTAAAACAAATACTAAGTAGACGATAAGAAGATATATCTCAATTCTGAATTATTGAAATTTCAGAGTTAAGCTATGTTTTGAATTTATTTTTTTTAAACTCAAGCTTGTAGTTTTTTGTATCTACAGCAATAAATGAAGTTTAATTATTAAATTTGTTTTTTAAATCAACTCTTAATTCAAAGGGTTTTTGCAATATGATTTTTGAAATCTATTTTGCAAGGTTTGTTTGTTTTTTTCTTTAATTTTAACATATTTTTAAAATACAAAGTATCTTAAAATGTATAGTCTGATAATGTTTGAAGAGAAATTTATTCTTAGAAAAAAAAATGTTTTCTCAAGACAAAAGAAAATATAATTATAAAAACGAAAAAGACTAACTTGGCAATGTTGGCAGCCATGCTTAATATAGTGGCTTGTGAAATAGAAACAACTCTACTCATACTATTACACTTTTCACCCAGATCAAAAACCTGAAATGATATTTGTAAATATAATAATGATAGATACTTGTAAATATTACAATGCTATAGCATCATTCAAATGTTCTTTTTACAAAAAAGGTATTACAGTCCAATGTCCTGTAGTTTATTTTGACTTGTAAGAATTTTTTTTTATTTTTCTAATGTGATAGTCATAATGCAAAATAAAGTTTACACAAAGACTTTTTAGCTCACATGCAAATAAAGTAACATTGCCACTAGTACATCTCAAACAATTCTAAACTTTTTTTTATTTACTCATCCCCAGTTGGGTTGTAAAATTGGAGAGAATAAAACTGAACCCTATTATGAAAAAAGGGGAATGTATATAAATTTTAAAACTAATTTGAACTTTCAACAACAATCTCCAACAAAAATATAATCAAGTGTGGTAGAGCTCAAAATTGCAAACTGTTATTTGTTTTAATGAAAACTATGTTTATGTATTTTTAAACCATATCTCACCTGTATGGTCCCTTTTTGAGTACGTGTGTACAATATGCCTCTTGTGTTGTCAATGCTGATTTGTACAATAGGATCTGAAAATGTTCAAGTTAACATTGAAAGATAAGGTTTACAAATTATCCCTTAACAAGGTTTATTTTTGTAAGTCCCTGAGAGGAACAAAAAATGCTAAAGGGACAAAACAAACAATGATCCAAGAGTCAATAATGACAACATTGGAAATTCTTGCTTCACAAAAAATGATTTTGAATCCTTTCTGGCAAGTAAACATCAAATAATTAGGACATGTCAAGCACACGTTGCAAAGGTAAGAGAGGGGAAATTTAAGAGATGCAGTCCAAAAAAAAAATTAAAAAATTATGGTAACTTCCACTATATAAATAGTGCAGGAATTTAGAAGTCAGAGTGTAAGTGTAGCTGTAGTCAAAAATATATTCAGATCATTCAAAAAATTCTTTTTCAAACCTGCACATTATATTAAGGAACAAACATGCTCATTTTAACAAAAGACATTTCTAAAACTGCCATTGTCTTTGAACAACTCTTGCCATCCATTTAAACCTTAATTGGACTTATTTACATATATTTACATCTAGGTATTACAATGGCTGAATTTCACACAAGTGATATTGGCTGCTTTTGGTCTTTGTGCTCCTCCAGTATATTGCTGGAAGCAAATAGATGTTTAAATTTTTTTAAGTCACTTACCATCTTCACTAAATGAAAAGTTGAGAAATGATGGGATAAGAAAAGACAAAGAACTGGTGGAGTGATTCACTTTTCGACATTTTCGACTAAACCAGCCATCTTCTGCCTGGAACAAATGAAAAGGCAATTTAAACTTACTTCTGGAAGTTTGATTCAAAATAAACAGCTTGCCAGACAAAAAAAAAGCATGAATAAAGATACATTTAAAAGAAAAATCCTTCTTACTTGATAGATCAGTTCATACAGACAGCCATCTTTTCCAGCCATAAAAACACGTCCATTATTTGATCCAACAATACTTGTGATATAAACACCATCAGTTGGTATTGAGAAAAGGGGATCTGGCAGAAGATGCATCTCACCACTCACATAATCACCACTGCCACCTAGTGGAGCACAAAACAATTGCAACTTAATAAAATGGTCATTTTTATATATCAATCCCAAGTTAATTATGTAATTTGCATTTCCTTGTCTGTACTGGGATTCAAAAGAGAGTTTATTATTTAGTAGCCAAATATGTCCCTAAGTATAAAAAATAATATGCTAATTTCTTTCTTAGTTAGTCAATAAGTGAGAAATTAAAATCTTTTAATCAGATATAAATTAAAACTAGATTTTTAGATGCTATTAAATATTAATCATAAAGCTAAATAACAATTTTTTAAAATATGGACATTAGCAAAATAGCATTAATAAATAAATGGTTTCATAATATTAATCATATGTTACATAATTCTTGTAAACATATTGTTATGTACTAGTTTAGAGAGTATGCTAGTTTCGGTAGATAAATATATTGCGTATTGTTTTTAGCAATGGTAAAAGTAGTGACATAGTAAGGCAGAAGAATGACGTAGTAGACTAGGGAAAAGAACAACAATATGGCGATAGTATAGAAGAAGGTTGTTTCAGATGATAGATAAAATGAAGACTAGACGGACTTCCCAGTTATAAATAAATGTGTCATTTGCAACAGTAAACGTCTTTATTGGGTGTATTGTTATCCTGTAATGTTCTGTGGCTAAAGTGGAGTAATTAATGAAATAGAAGTGAAGTCATACAAGATATTAGCCCACAACAATATATAGATCATGAATGAATGAATATTATGTTCTGTAAATTCTTATCTCTTCCTGTTTTGGTAATCGAGTTTTGAATATGACTTGCATGTCATAAATGGAAACTTATGGGGGGTGCTCAAGCTAATAAAGTGTATTTAGATGATTATCTGGATTGCACACTATCCTATCTGGGCCTGTGCTACTCAAGACATAAGAGAACATGGTAATTATGGAATTATGAAGGAGTCCAGAATTTGATGAATCCATGGTACATGTCCAGGGAGTTTCAGTCAATAAATTTTGAAGAGCTGTGTTGATGGAATAGAATGAACAGAGACTAATCCCATCTAAATCCATAAGAACATTATTTTTTTAGGCATGTTCATTAACAGAAAAGAATAGTTATCATCACACTAAAAATTAAGGCTTCAAAAAGTTTCCCCAGTAACTTACCATCTACAGATTTGTAGAAACTGACTCCTAACAGTACTATGTCAACTGGTGTTGTCAGACACAATAAGTACTGAATATGTGGTTGAAATATACCTGTGTGGAAACATCAATAAGATATAAATAATTATATGTATATATCTATATGTGTATACATGTATTTTACAGTAAAGCTACAATAAATAATAAAAAACTGATGGAGGAAAAGAAAGCCCATTATACTAAAATACTTTCTTTGAATAAACTGTGCAAATCAATTTTTATAGCCTATATAATCTAAAGTAAATTGACACAACTTTACTATATTATATGAGCTTATTTATTTTGGTATTAGGTATCAAAGACATATTAACATTGTACTAAAATATGTTTAATCTTTTCTTTGTTTTTAACAATTTTAGCATCAAAACAATTATTCTCCAAAACAAAATATACACTGATAATTGTTCTTTTCAGATAAATTTTATTGACATGTAGTTTTAAAATTATAAAAGCAGCTAATAAAACATGAAAAATATAAACTAATTATGTCATATTTTTTTATAGTGATAAACAAATATGTGTATACCTTGTTTATTAATCTTTTAAACATGTATTTTCCCCCTTTCTTTCAATAATTAACTTAATGTAATAAACATTTAAATTAAAATTATCTTTATAAGTATTGAAATTGTTATGTGATATAGAAGCACAAAAAAAAAAAAACTTAAAAAAAAAAAAAAAAAACAACTTAAAAGAGTATTTGGAGCCTTGAATACAGGTTAAGGAACCCAGACAATAGTATAATATAACATGGATTTATAAAGTATAGTCAAAAGCACTCATTACTAACCCAGTTTAGGTTTTAAGAGAGCTGCACAGAGTATAGTTTCCCCAAGACCATCAAAATAAGCCAGATCAGAACTGAAATACCCATCAAAAGTACATTAATTAATTAGAAGAGATTTTTTACAATGCTGCATAAAAGATGAGTAATATCATATAATATATGAAACATCAAATTTTACCTATCTTCATATTTCCAAACAAAAATATCACTGTCCACAGTAAGCCAAGCTCGTTCTATCTCTGGAAACAAGCCCATCATACAGTTACACTGCATGCCTTATCTTAGAGTTAAAGACAATGCTAAAATGATGTATTAAATCCTCAATGAATTTTCTTAGCATGCCGGTACTATAATACATAAAAAGTATTTCTATTAATTCTTCTTTGTTCTATGGTCATTGTAAGAGATCATTATGATTTCTTTATTCTGTCAATGTTGATATTTACTGCTAAGCTGCTTGTTTCAAGAATGTTTTAAAATTATGCATTGAAATCATAAGCTCCTTAGTCTTGTCTGTTTTCTGCATTAAAAAGAAATTAAAGCTTCAAATAGTACTACTACTTCTTTCCATGGCCTAATTTTTTATTTATAAACCATACACACATAGTTTCATGTTCATACACGAGATAGATGTGTACTTGTAAGTAACTCTGCAGCTGCACCATTTCACCTATGTGCAGCAGTGTAGAAGAGCTGCAGGCAGTAATGGTTATCTTGTTGTGCTGTGTCCAGAAGTGCACAGACATGTACTGCAAGCTCTTCCAGCAGCTATTATAACATGTGGGTAAGTCAAAGTTATACAACATATCCCTTGCTCATTCTTCATGTGAAAAACCAGAATTTGTGAGGCAGGCTTCTTTTCTGTGTTTATATTTCCTATATATATGTATAACAATAAATATTAAACCTTATATATATAATATATATATATATATATATATTATATACAGAGAGAGAAATATGTGTGTGTGTGTGTATGTTTAACAATAAAGTAATGAATAAAACTGTTACATTTACATGTGTAATAATCAAGTATTAGCATGACCATACTGTCTTTTTTTGTACTCCCTAACAATTAACTGTTACACATATTTATCTTGAATTTGAAACTTTACTGGTTTACCATGACATAAATTATATCTTTTATTTTCTATACCTTTATGTTTTTATTCTTAGCTTTTATAAAAATTATTGCATCATGTCATAAAGTTTCAATAATATACTGTTAAGAAATGTATAAAGAGAAATATAAAGGATACGACCAAACTGTTCAACAAGTTCAGGTGGCAGTGGAACTTTCTTCTCCAAGGAGATCTCAGCCATTGATTCCACATACACACCAACATCAGCAAGACTTGGGTAGTCATGAGTATACAGTCCACTCAGACTGGCCTGAGCTAATTGGATTTAAAAAAAAAAAAAAAACAAAAGGCTAAGATTTTGAATATATTATATATTACGAGCTATGTTTTTACAGGGCTTAGCTCAGGTTTTTTCGTTTTGTATTTGTTTTGTAATATAATTAAAGATATCCAGCTATGTCAAAATGTTTGTCATGGCTGGAGTTTCTTAGAAAAATTGACAAAAAACTGTTTTGAAAGGAAAAAAAAAAGTATTTTTTAATCCTAATTTAAAATTATATATATGACAAAGTCAAATAAGTTTGAAAGAATAGATACATATAATTTACTAACTGTCAGATGGAATGTTCAAGAGATCCACCAAATCAAAATAAGTTCTATCTTCTTGTAAATGTTTATCCACTAAATGTCCAGCATTCTCTAATACATCTGGTAAAGACAGTGGCGGTAGGCCTGGATTCAGTAAGGAAACCATTGCAACCTAAACAGTAATCAAATGTGTTAAAATTTTTAGCATAATTTTATTTTACAAAAACATTATTATTAAACTGTAGCAGTGTTTGAATCAGAAATTAAATATAAATGTACTATATATTTCAAGTTACCACTAACTGACTGATCTACTGTCGTACAGATCCGCATGAAATTTTTACATAGGTTTCTTTTACCTCCTTGGATCTCAATAAGACATGGTTTTGACAGATTTGAAACCTGACCAATGCAATTAAAAAAAAACAAAAAAAACACATGCTTTCTATCAAACCTTCGTATTTTATTTTCTGTTTTCTCAAAAGGCTGCAGTCTATATTTATATATATTAAGTATAAATACAAGTAGCACAAAAATAGGACTTCCTGTATTTCTAAAGAAGTCAACTTTGAAAATAAAATTTGCCTTTTACTCATTTACACTTCCTTTTTAGACGCACTCTAAATAAAAAAAAAATAAATTATAAATCCAAATAGCAAAAGAAGATAGATCTACAGTATGAATGATACTTTCTTGCACTATCATTTCTCTACATTCAAAAGAGATCAAATAAAAGATAAAAATTAATAATCCAAATTTATATTGCCTTGCATTTAGAGGACACAACACCAAAATAAATGTAATGTAGGGAACGGCAAATGCATTTTTTCCTCTCTTAACCTGAGACTAATGGTTTGAAGTTTCTAATAATGCTTGCCTTATGATTATAATAGGTTACAAAAAAAAAAAGTAAAACTAACCAAAGGTACTATCTATAGAATTCTAAAGCTGAAAATGTGTGGTAAAGGGTTGATTGATGATAAAAAAGTTGAAGGATGGTAAAAAGTTAAGGGTTATCAAGAAAGGGTAACAAGAAAGCGGCAAAAAGTGTTTAAGTGAAAGCGAGGTGTGTGTGTGTTGGGGGTAACAGATGAAAGAGATGGTACGTAAAACTTTTATGTTGTGTCGAGGAAGGGGAGGGAGTTATAAAGTAAGTTTTTCCAAATTACCAATGCACAGGTTGAGAGCGAACCCTCCCCCTTCCATGCTCTAAAAAAAACTGGTTTAGTCAGTTTAGAGAGAGCAGGAAACACAAAATTAGCAATCAACCAGCTACTGTGACCAAAAAGAATAAAGTGTGACAGAAGCACCTACTGAGGTAGAGAAAGTTGAGGCTTAGAGCTATAACAAAAAAAAAATGCCCCTGTACTGGCAGTGATAAGGTAAAGTAAAGAGAAGACTACCTCAGTACCTGCAATAATTATTCCTCTTCTCCCCCCCCCCCCCCCCCCCGCGACAATTTTTTCCCTAGCCCTTTACTAAATATATAGACTATAGTAACAGTATATAGTATACTGTAACTATAGACACTATAATATAGACAGTAAGGCCTAGTACAACCAGCTAGGTTAGGCCCAAAGGCAAAGGGTGAAACTGTGGTGACCTTGGTCGGTTTGGTGTGATGTCAATTACAAGCTGAGAATGAAAATCTGAAGCATGGGAAAATGATTTTGAGGATGCAATTCGATCAAAAAAAAAACGTTTTAGATAAGAATTGAATTATTGATAATTTATTATTAATATTTCCTTTAAAATGATGTGTGCAATGAATCTCCAAACTGGCCAAGACAACCACTTTTTCAGCAAGAAGGATCATGTCAAAGACTTTTGCTTTTAAGCATGACCATACCGAACTTACACTTAGAATCTATAGATAGAATTAGAGTTATATTCAGTTTGATCTAAATTTATTATTGTCACTCATTCATAGTTATTCCTCATGCCGCTAATGTGACAACAACTTTAAGTTTTTAACTAGATTTGTAGAAGTGAAAAAACTAGATTACCTAGACCTAGATCTAGAACCACATTTAGGTGTTAGATTTCAGATCTAGATTTCTACGTCCCTAGTTTGAATGGGGAAAAAATAACATTTCGGTAAGTTTCTATTTTTTCTGCAATGAAATAATATTATTGCGATTTAAAATAACTATTAAAAAAGTAATTTTATCAAAACGTAGATCTAGCTAGATTTATTAGAACTTTTATATTCAAGGGAAATAAGTACATGTATGTAGAATCTAGATTCTGAGGGAAAAAACACAGTTTTGTATCGCCTGGGCCGCAACTTTCAAAGTAATTTTTAACCATTGACTATATACTATATATCTGTGAATCAAATAGAATTATATAGGCTATAGGCATGCATAGATATAAATAAATATGTTCATAGGCCAATAGAGTAGAGTCACTATTGCGGAACAGTTTGCAGCTACTTTTAGTTTTCAATTTTTTGCTCCGTAATGTTTAGACCTACGGAAAAACTAAACGTATCTAGGCATTGCCCATCCATTTTCCGATAAAAATAGACGCATTGTTTAGTTTTTCAATAGATATTTAAATTTTACATACTAATTACATTCAAATCGACTGAGATATGGTCAGTCACAATTACGGAACAGGATTTTTTTTAAGAAGTCACAATTGCGGAACACGGTAAAAAGGTCGGAACAAAGCCTATATAAAGCATATATTTATTTAGTCTTAAATAATACTTGAACTCCTTATCCTTTACACTAATTTTATTTTACTAAAGCTTAAGACAACACATTGTCACTTTCTAATTCTATACCTCTTTAATTTAATTGACGTCACACTGCCCTGATTTTCCTTACAAGGTTTTATTTTCCACTATTCTTTTAATTATTTTTTTTTGTTATATTAATATTATATATATGATATTTGATTTGTCCTCTTTTTGCTGGACGTCTGGTAATTATAAATTATATATTATACGTAATATTATTCTCTAAATGTTTTTAAATTTATGTATACTAATACAAACTCATATTTAAATTCCCATAATCTAAATCACTGTGTAAATATTAAGCTAAATGCGCAGGTCAAATACATAACATCTATAGTGCTCCACAATTGTGACTATCTTTAAAAAGGTAAAAACTGGGTGAGCACCTCCTAATTTTTTTTTATTGAATTCCTGGTAGATAGCTATGAAATAAAGTTTTTCCACATCCATTTATAAAACGAAAAATAGGTGTATCATGCAGATGATGTGTCATTATCATTTTTAAAAGCCTTAAGCCCTGACCCTCGCGGTTCTCCTGGTACGTGAAAAATAATGAGCGATTCCACACCTGTCAACTTTAACCTGGAGTCAAAATTAATTTTCTGCTGTGAAAGGAAAACCCTTATATTGGAAATGTAGAGAAATGGACCATGCATCAGTACCGTTACAGTAGTTTAGCAGAAAATTTCAAAATAAAGTAGATTTTAACTAATTTCGACGAGCAGCTCCACAAACATGCCTACTCTGCAATAGTCACTCTACTATATATATCGATCTCCCACATGGCACAAAATAATTAGATTGACACATGAAATGCATAGGACGTAATAATCTAAAGTAAAGTCTGTAATCTATAAGATTAGATATATTTTGGTCGGAAACACCTCATCAAATTTCATATTGAATTATCATATTGCTATATTAAAGGTCCGGCCCACAAATTGTATATATCATATGATTATGATGGACATCCAATTCTAGGCCTACCAGTCCTCATTCACTCATTGGGTTAAGTTTTAAATTGATTATGTATCAATTATTGTACGCATATATAGGCCTACATGGGTGTAGCTGGGGGGGGGGGGGGGGGGGTATCGGAATTTTTTGATTTTTTGCTTTGATTTTGTTTATTTTAGGTGATATTTTAATACTAAACCATCACTTGCACCAGCACAACCAAAAACCCCCTACCAGGCGGTTTTGCAGTTAAATCCTCCTCTTCTATAAAACAAAACAAAAAAAATGCAACAAGAATCCCCCAATTCCAAGAGCACAGCTAAGGATGATTTTGATTGTAAAACCATCTCCATCGGCTAAAAAATACCTCTTCGATATAAAAAAAGGAAATTACACACTCAAAATTCTATGAGTGTAGCCAAAGGTTTTTTTTTTAGTTTAAACCCTACTCCAGTGGGGTTTGAAAATATAAAAAAATACCTTTTCAATATAAAAAAAAAAAAGATAAAATTTACACTCTAAAATCTATGACAGTAGCCAAAGTGGTTTGGAGTTTAAATCCCAGATCAGCAGGGTTTGATGCTAAAAAATACCTCTTCAATATATAAAAAAAAGCAAATTACACACTAAATTTCTTTGTGCATAGCCAAGCCAATGGGGGGTTTTAAGTTTAAACCCCCTCCCCCAGATGGCTTTTTTTTTTAAAGTTTAAAATCCCTCCAGAAGGTTTTGAGTTTAAAATACCCTATAGAGAGTTTTGAGGTTGAAAACCTCTCTCAAGATTATTCTAAAGGAAACTACAGTCACCAAATTCTATGAGCGTATCTAAATGGGGTTTGGAATTAAAAAAAACAACTCCAGAGTTTTTTTAGTTTAAAACCCCCCAACAGATGATTTTGATGATATAAATTCGATATAAATTCTAAAGCAAACTACAGTCACATAATTCCATCAGCGTAGTCAATAGAGGTTACACATTTCTACCTGTGACTGGACTCCATTAATAAAGTGCAGTGAATAGTCATCTGCCAAAATTGAAAAACACTAAATGTGTCTCAACAAATTGGCTAAGACATTTTTTAGGAGTCAGTTATAGAGATCGGGTCTCAATCAAGGAAATCCTATGCCAAACTGGGAGTCGACCCTTTAGTAAGGTTATGACAGAGCTTCGCATGAGGTTTGCGGGACATGTCACGATGACATAGAGGCCATTACGAGGAAAGCGCAATCAGGGCCCCCTCAACTTGGCGCCACACTTGTCATGGAGGTCCTCAGAGCAGGTGGGAAGAGGCAGACATTGACAGATTTTGTGGAAAAAGCTTGCCGCAAAATGCGCCAAAAGTCTGAAACAAGTGAGGAGTTAACTAGAAGCAATAAGGAGGGGGACTATCAGACAAGACAACATAGTCACGCTTGAGGGATATGAGCACTATAACAAAGGCCATGCTTGAAACAAAAAAATCCATCTTAATTTCAACACTCATCAGTGTCAGACCAGGAAAAAAATAAATCATCTAGAATCTAGAGCCTAACATTAAACTCTCACCTGTAGAAGTCAGTTTTTACTTCCAAAACTATGTAAATATATTTCTTTTCATTTTATTTAAAAAAAAAAAACACGTACGAATTAGTAAAAAACAAATGTCACTATCAATATGAAAACAGTTGTCAATTATGTTGTTTTTTTTAAAAGTAATTTGTAGCTAACTATTGGTCCAACAGAATGAACAACAGTATCTCTTTGTAAGATTACAATGTAATCCTAAAAAAAACAACTTATTATCAGATTAGGTTTCTAAAATTCTTATTATAAATAATAACTAGTAAAAATATCAATAAGTATTGTCTTCAACTCCAAAGATTAATGAGGAATGCAGTATTTCCTGTGGCTCGAAGTCATCTTTTAGCAATGCACCTAAATACCACATATATTAAAAAAACAACACTCTTTAGATTGCTGAAAACAGCATTTATAACTTCAACATTGTTTTCCTTAGTGAGACATGGTTTGAAAAGTCAGCCATCAAGAACAAATGAACTTTACCAGGCTTTCTATAAGGTGTGCAGTTTCATCTCAACCACCAATAAAGGACACAATGACCTTAAAACCGCAAAACAAAAGAAATAATAAAAAAGTATAGTACTACTTTTAAACTTTGCAATCAATAAAGCAGATAATGTAAAGGTCATCAGTTTTTATGGCCAATGGTTAACAAGGATGTCATGTGGCCAGCACAATATACAACTGCCTTTACTTTTCCCCAACTTATGTCAGGTGCCCATTAGAGTTGGATGGACTAAGAAGTGTCCTTGAAATCAAGAACTTCATAGTGTCTTCATAGAGACCCCCTTGGTTCAGAATCCAAGTACTTAACCACTCAGCCACCATGCCCCCAAGAAGAGTAAACTGTCAAATAAAATATTTATAAGAGTTTTTCAAGATCAGTCACATCCTATTAGAAAAGCCCTATTTGTCTGAGAAATGTGAATTTACATTTTGACAAAGAAAATTAAACTGGTAAAAAAATAACAGTAACGTTTAGCTCAAAGAAGTTGTAAACCAGGGATTGTCATTTCTTTATCTTATCTCTTTAGAAAACTCACTTGTTGAAATCCAGAGACTAAGAAAATGGATGTACTGCAAATTAATAGCTATAGACTTTGTTGTTTCTTTATTAGCTAGAATAAGCAGACCAGATAGGACACACTCATAGTTTTCCAATCTGTGAGTTCCAATGTGAGTATGAGGACAATAGTAAGAACCTTAAATAAGTCATGTGATCTTCTTTCCATTCTAGCTTTCTAGTCAAATCTTGAGTGTTGAATACCTTTTGAGATCCGTTTCAGGCCTGTGTTGTTCACTGTGAACATCTATCCAGTCTGTGTTGTTATACCTACAGCTAATCAATATTTTGTATCACTAAGTCAAAGTAGTATAATTTTACATTTCCCTCAAAGGTCCTGCATCTGGCAACCAAAATCAATAAAGCAGTTCCAAGTGTAAGCATTAAACATGGCATTCTGAACAATATTGCAAAGGTGACAGAGTACAGGCTCATTTACCTCACCACTTTTTAGTGTCCCTGTGTCAATTTAGTTTGTAATCTTGTAGAGTTTTTGTTAACTCTTTTCATAGGTCATCTTTGCAAGTGTCTATTTGTCACTGTGTATATTAGATCTGACCATATTAAGGTAGAGCCAGTAAAGAAGCTTTCTTTCCCATTTTTTGCAATGCTTGCAACACAACACCAAAGTCACTCTACTGGCATAAAGTCCATAGCTGCCAGTGAGTGCAAGAATTGATTATAAGGTGTACACACTTTGTCATCAGTGCATCTGTATTGATGAAACGCCCTTATATGTTAGTAAATTTGTTACACTTTGTGTTCCTGGAGATTCCTGCACTTCATGGAATCCATGAGTTTTACCTCAAAATGGAAAGCCAGATGGCCTTTTTAATATGTGAATGTCCTTTTATACAAAGACCAAAGGTTTAGAACATTCTCTTTCAGTGAGCTCAGACACCACATGCTTTATTACACATTAGAAGAACTTGCTTGTTCAAAACTTATTTAGAAAGTTCACCTTAAGAACTCTTTTGTTATTTCTGATATGTTCTCATTGGACACAAACAATTAGATAAAAAGTGCAGGCAACAATGTATTTTGATGATAAGAAAAAAGAATGATTACAGGTATTTAATAAGATATATATAATTTTATAAGAAAATGAATGAAAAAATATGAAAGATATGATGTAGTGTTAATAAGCTATAAATAACACAATACTGCTAATTCAATGCTTTATTCAATCAATCAGGATTATAAGGCTTTAACAGATTGGCAGAAAACTCTTTAATTTTATCTACACCACGAACTTCCTCTGGCAAAAGTGGTAATTTTGTTATATGGAAGTCTTCATAGAGATCTGTTATCTATTCAAAATAAAAGAAAGAAAAGCAAAAAAATTTAGATGTCTCATAAAAAGACATGACTAATTGACCAGTAATCTATTCTTAAAACACCTTCAAAAGTTCATTAGATTAATAATAATAATAACAAATGGGCAGCACAGTGACCAAAACATTTTTCCCTACAATCAAACTCAAACTAAAAGTATTCATTTGTAGCAAAGTGAGCTCAGGAAATACACTTCAAACTAAAATCATACTGCTTCCGCCTAAAATTTATTTTTCTATTTGCAGATGAGTGTCCATTATCATCAACAACATAAAACAAATTTATGATACTAAGTATAACTTTAAATTATGATTAAACATTGCTATTTTAATGGTCAAGAGTTAATAAGGGTGTCATTGGGTCAGCACAACGACCAACCACCTTTATGTTCCCTAACCTAAGTAAGGTACCCATTGCATAGTAAAAATCCAGAAATTCAAAATCCCAGTCTTCACAGAGATTCAAACACTGCACCTCTCAGTTAGGAAGCCATGTGCTTTACCACTCAGCCACCACTTTGCTATTCTTAAACTCACTGATTATTTATTAGTGCAACCTATGCTTTAGTACAAGCTAAAATAATAGTAATGCACTAAGGTCTTTTATGTGTTATTTTGTGTACATGTAATTTAATTTCATCTATTGCAGCTTTGAGGGTTTTTTTTAACATTTACTTTCTTTTTCTGAAAAAAAACAAACAATTGTTACAATTTCGATTAACTGGAACAAATGCTTTAAAAAAATATTGCTATAACCTTTAAAATAAATGGAAAAATAATTAGTTCATACAGTTAAATGGGTGATTTGTATTTTATATCACCAAGAATAAAAAAATGCCTGAAGCATCAAACATTAATCTAAGCATTGAAGGTCATTTTATAGAAATTTGTTGTTTTTTTTTAAAGCATGAAATTGAATACATTAGTGTAGTTATATAAACAGAGGTTATATTTAATAACCAAGGAAATATAAGTAGGGACCAATGTACCACTGCACGAATGTGCCAGCACACCTTAAAAACTGACCGATTGATCTTAATAACCTAATTCTAGATATAGGTCGCTTGGGAGCTCGTTATTAACAATAAAGTCGCACAAGAATTTTTACTGATGATGCATCTCATTCACTCTTTTTAGCTATACATTAAAAGAACACATTTGTTCATAACATGGGTGGTAATAAAAAAAATAATGACTGTTCCTACTGCTTAACTACTTAAGTCTCCAAGTCAACACATTTATTTATTGTTCTCTAGATATGGAAGGGCTCCCCCACGTCTCTGAGACTGGTATTTCAGGAGAGCTCTACGAGTCTTTCCAGGAGAGACTATTCAATTTCAGGAGGGGGCAAAGGGCACTAACAAATTCTATGTTTAGCAATAAATAAAAGAAAAGATACAACAATAAAAAGAAGGAAGAAAAAAAGGATTGTTATTTTTCTTTTTTTTTTTTATACTTTCCCCAATAATTTTGAAACTTTACAACATTTTGTATATAATTTATGTTTTTTTTTTTAGGAAAATTATTACCCATTTAAAATTGTATAACATCTTTATAACAGTGAGAATTAACATTTTTTTTTAAAGGAAAACATATTCAAATTATTTAACAAACTTTCTTTTCTCACATATTGGTATTTTTAAAGATTAAGCTAAATTGTTCTGTTTGGGCTTTTTTATTTTAAATATAAAAAATAAATTATCATTCACATATTAATATGCTACACTGATCTAAAAAATAATATTTTTTTTAAAGCTTCAATTAGATTACCTGGTCTAAATATTTAGTCTGAATCTTGTGTCGAGCTTCACACAAACGACATGGCTTATCCCCTTTACGGATGAAATTGAGTTGATTCACAACAATATTGTGCGTGTCAATGCCAAACTGCGTCAGTTCTTGAACTAACCTTTCCGTTTCATAAAGGGACAAAAATTCAGCGATGCATACACAAACAAATGTTGTTTGCTCCTGTAAAAAAAGTGTATTGATATTTTTTTTTAAAATGCACATTTGGGAGCTTAAAAAACAAAGCAATGCATACAGCAGTTAATGAAGTGGTGGCTGAGCAGTTAAGCACTTGGATTCCATACCGGAGTCAAGGGTTTGAATCCTGGAATTTTTAATTTTGGGATCTTCTGGCACCTCCGAGTCCACCCAGCTCTAATGGGTACCAGACATAAGTTGGGGAAAAGTAAAGGTAGTTGGTCGTTTGCTGGCCACATGACACCCTCCTAAAATGTAGGCCACAGAAAGATGACCTTTACATCATCTGCCCTATTGACCACAAGGTCTGAAAGGGGAACTTTAATTTTATACAGTTGCCAAAAAAAAAAGGCAAACCAACTTGACATAAACATATAAAATTTTTTCAAATATCTCAAACAATTTTCAATGCATAAAACACACTATCTTGATACAGTGAGTTGAAATCTTTTTGCTATACAGGCTGTTTAAGCAGTCTTATCAACCAGAACATTTAATTATATTCAAATATATATATTTAACAGCGCAAAATGATACTTCTTGTTTTCAAAATGTCTTGATTTGCAATCATATGCATGAAAACTTGCAATTGAGGTACAAAATTATGAAAAAGTTATACTTTTTTTTTTTTTTAAAACATTCAATATTCTTTAACTCTTGAAGTGGTCAGTGTATCAGCTAGTCTGTGTATATAGTGTGATTACTGTTTCACCAAAAATGCACAATGCATTGCCTAATATTATCTGAACTTTTTAAAAACTATTCTTTGCATACTGATACCATTATACTTACAGCATTTTTGAACTGTGTATTGACTTGTCTAATCGTAGCCAGCATGTCTTCAAACTTGTTGGACATTTGATCAGCATTTAGGTCATGTACACCTATCATACCTGCCATCTAGCAACATACACACAAGATTATAGTAAGTAATACCTTGTCACTAGAGATTCTATTTTTGAATACAACTACTTGGCAGAAAGCCCCATTAACTATTCATAGGGATTCAAAGAAATGTCTAGAAGCTTACTATAGTGAAATAGATCAATTTCAAGTGTCTTAAGCAGGCTTAATACATAAAATGACAAAAGTCCAATGACCAAGTTTGCAATCATTGGTCTGAAAGTCATATAATTTTTTCATCAATGGACTATCTAATGATAAAGAAGAGCAATATCTATATTTAAGATCAAAAAGGCAATTCTCAATATACAATACTGATGGTCCTTGTAGATTCTGAGCTACCTCTAAATATTAGCATTATCAGTTTAAATTATATAGTTAAGTGTTTTGGTACAACCATCAAAATTATTTCCTTAGATTTAAATATGTAGTATAATCCACACCTGTGAGATAAATGGACTTATTTGATTTTTTATCCGGAGTAACTTTCCCAGGCCTTTTTCAACAACTGAAGGAAATGAAAGAAGACGCAAGGTGTGGCCTGTGGGTGCTGTATCAAATACCACCACAGAAAAATTCATATTTTTTACCAATCTGTAAGAAAAAAATGTTATGAAACAGAAAGTTATCATTATCTTACAATTTAAATTTGACAGCACAGAAAAGTTTTTACTATTTACAAAATATAATTGTTAAAAAAATCTTCACATGTTTAGTAGTAGTTTAACTAACATACAAATGGTTTATTAGAATAACAAAGTCTAGACTCAACTTTAAAACATTTCTAAAAAATATTCAAAATAATAGATTTCTTATAAAAATGCATATTAGTGTTCACATGTCAGTCATGGTACCTCATCACCTCAGCAAAACTCATGGCTTCATCAATGCCTGGAAAAGCGCCAAGTAGCTCTTGAATCATTCCACGGCCCATGGACATCATGTCAGCTAATCTCAAGAATATGAATAATTTATGTTACCCAGTATTAATAAAAATATAAATGTATTAAAAATATACCAAGATTTTTCTTTCTTTCATAATTTTAACTTATTATAATGATATAATGAATTATGGTTACAGGAAAAAATGCACATTAAGTTGTTTTAATGTACTAAAAATATTATAAATCATACTTAACAAATTAAATACAAACGTTTCTGAACAATTAGAAAAGAAAAGAATGTGCAGTGACCATTAAAAATGTAACTTCTTTAATCAATAGTATCAGTCCTTGTAATTATATATAACAATTTACAAATGAGCTTAACTTTAATTACAATTAAATTATTTTTGTGTACCTTGTTCATAATATTCATCAGGTAACTCAGAAAAACCCAAATTGGGGTCTATTTCCTAAAAAAAAAGTAGCACAAGAAGTAAGTAAGAAGTAAAAAAAAAGTTAAAAAGACAATCTTAAAAAGGAGCTTGAATAAATCTATTCATGTGGTCCATAAATAATAGATAGACTAATTTATTTATTTTAACAACAAAATCATGCATTGAACATAATTACATCACTTGATCTTACATTTTTTTGCATTTAGCTTCAGTAACCAGCTTTAAACAAAACCCAAATTGTTGGACCAAGACATCCTAAGGTTACTATCTGATACTTGCAACAGCTCTTCTACCTATAATATAGTCATGCCTGACTTTACTGGAACCACATTCCCTTTTCAAATTTCATTTACAAATGTAAATGATATCTATTTGACAGTTACCATTGCATATAGGTTTGTAAATCCCTTGACCAGAGATGGAACTTTAGAAAATTTCTGGCTGAGAGCATCTGAAACATTGTGTGCTGGATCTGTGGAGATAATTAGAACAGTCTCCCTGACCTTGGCCAGCTGCACTGCTAAACAACAGCTGAAATAGTGGAGTTCAACAATTAGTGCTTCTTAATTAATGCAAATATTTTTTTTAAAAAAAGATCACATGCAATATAAGTAATAGCCCATACATATATATATACAACAGAATACCAAATTTCCATCAAAGCAGTTGTGATTAAAACATTAAAATTTTCTTAAGTAGGTCTATCAATACAAACAAAATTTGATTTAAGTCTCACCTACCAATACTTAAGACATTCAAAATTTTTTATTTATATAAAAAATGTATTTTTTTTACACTGGAAGTGACAATTATTGTTAACATGAGTAAGAAGTAGTTTATTAGAGTGACAATTATTGTTAACATGAGTAAGAAGTAGTTTATTACCAAAGTTTGCACAGATCCTACATTTTCAATTCAAAATGTATTTATATTAGCAAGATATTTAGAAAAAGGACTAAAAAGTAAAGTAAAGTTCCCCTTTCAGACCTTGTGGTCTATATAGGGCAGATGATGTAAAGGTCATCTGGTTCTGTGGCCTACGATTAACGAGGGTGTCTAGTGGCAAGCACATTGACCAACCGGACTAATTAGCATTCTAAAATTAAATTTAGACAAACAAGGTTTGAGAAGGTTTAATAAAAAATTCATTCTAGTAAAGTCTTTTCCTTTTTAAATTGTAAGCATAACTTGAATGAATTAAATTGAGAGTAAATGGCACTAGTCAGCGCTATGGAAGTTACTCCTGGAAATTGAGAGTAACCTCGTACGGAAAGTGTTAATAATCTGTGTGGATTACATACAACAGGGTAACTAACTTATATTAACAACTGAAAAGCAGGATTACATGGCAGTGACGTACTATTTAATTTAAAAACAAATTTCGAATGTACTCATTTGGGGGCCCTAGGGGGATCTTCAAATTTCCCCCCTACCTTAGCTACGCCACTGAGAAATTTATTAAATGAATTTATATAAACAAAAAACACAAACATTCAACACACATCTAATCATGCAAACATAAAATAAGTCTAAAAGTCTGTGTAGAAGTCACTATCCCAGTGACTTAATTTTGGTAGAATATAAGTGTGTTCATATTTTTATTCTTTGTTTTTGTATTTATTTGAAAACATCTAATTCTTAATGATTTCATGTGAGGGCTGAGGCGCTATGCCTGGGGATCTTAAAATTTAGTTAATACAGAATTTAAATCTCAGTTTATTGATGCCTAAATATAGAGACTGTTGGAAATAAATTATATTTTATGGTGTCCGGAATCAAATAATGTGGGTCAAATTTATCAGAATTAAATGAAAACACATGGCCTCTTTGACCTTAAATATATAACAAATTTAGGTTAGGGGTAAAAATATAAGTAATCATCCTTATTCTCCTTAAATAAAAACTAAAGAAGATTTTGATGACTTCATTTTCTTATCTATGTCGAACCATTGTCAAATAATGCACTGTCAAAGTCAAACTTTGAAATTTTGGCTTATTAGATACTATAGTGTAGATATATATAGCCATTATAGGTGTCCAAATCGCATAAAAACTACTCTAGTAGTGTCTCTAGATCTAAAATTTAGTAAATTCTAAACTAAGTAGAAAAGTATAATAGAATCTAGACTAGATCTAAATCATAGTAAATCTAGACTGACTGGAGACTAATATTAAATATACAATAATGATATTATATATATCATTATATGATAATATCTAAGATTAAATGATAAGAAGCTAGATTTAGATCTAAGACTAAGTCTAAATTAGTAAATAGAGAAGAAGTCATTGAATTGGATGATAGATCTACTCAGATGATCTAGAGATCTGCCGATCATCTGGTCATCTAGACTAAGGTCATCTAAGACTAGATCATCATGGATGGCTGCCTGGTCGTGCGGTTTGCACGCTGGACTGTCGTTCGGATTTATCGATGGTCCCGGGTTCAAACCCTGCCCGCTCCCATCCCCCGTCGTCCTGCGGGAGGTTTGGACTAGGAAGTAAACTATCTTCAACTCTGAAGGAACATCCGAAACATGTAAAACATTTTACAAACATCTACTGAGCCTCCATGATGATCTAGTCTTAGAGTAGGCTAGACTAAGTCAGAGTGAGAGTCTATATTCTAGATCTAGATCTATTATCAAAACTGATATAAAATACAAACCTTGTTGTTGTTTTTCCAACACCCCCTTTTCCACCAACAAAAATCCATTTTAAGCTAATTTGGTCGATCACATTTTGAAGTGTTGGATCATACTCGTAACAAGACGTAGCATCACCTGATGACGCCGCCATTTTAAATCCTAATTTTTAATAATGCAGCAATCTTTTTGATTTCCAACTTCCAAGAATATCGATCTCCTAGTCCTAACCATACCTAGATTCTAAATCTAGATTAATAAAAATTAATTAATGGCTGATTTATTACGATTATCTCCCGTTTTCTTCTTCCGGTGAAAATCTATTTCTAGGTCTATGTAGACTAAATCTACCGTTTGTGTTAGATCTATATAGATATCTATAATCATAGACTCCCCTTGAGAGTGAGCAGTCATTTGATACTATACTACCCAGATATGTGAAGTGGTCTACCGCGATAATGGGCTGTCTGTCTATGGTGATCTTTGGGGTTGAGTAGGTTTTATTGGGTGACTTCTAGAACATGACTTCTGTTTTCCCGAGGTTTATTGATAAACCGAAAGAGGCGGCTGCGTATGCACACTCGTTGACCGCGTTCTGGAGATCATCTTCATTGTGAGCTAGCAGGGCGCAATCATCGGCATAGAAGAACTCCGTTATGACCATCTCCTTTGTATTTGTATGGGATAGTAGACGTCGAAGATTAAACACATTGCCGTCCGAACGAAACCTGATGTAGATGCCCTCGTGCAATCGCTGCATCATTTGACCCAGCATTACGCCAAAGAAGATATCGAATAGTGTAGGAGCAAGTACACGGCCCTGCTTCACGCTATTTTCTACTTGACAGGTCACGATTGTATCTGATCTGGCCCTTTTGTCCCACGTGAAACTGCTTGAGAATGGATAGGAACGTATGTGGGCATCCTAGCCTGGCCAAAATCCTTCACAAACCATCGCAATTGACCGTGTCGAAAGCTGTGGTGAGGTCCACAAAGGCAACATATAGGGCCAGGGTCAGAAGCGCTTTCGGACGCCTTCAGGCAAGAGTTAGGCGGAATAAATCACTCCGCCTGCTTACAAAAATCAATGTCTACCAGGCGGTGGTTCTCTCAACCCTTCTATATGGATCTGAGACATGGGTAAGCCATACAGAAAGCAACTAAGACTACTTAAGCGCTTTCACCAAAGAATGCCAAAGATGCTTGCTCTCCATCATGAATATAAGGTGGCAAGACCGCACTATAAACAGCGATGTCATTGCGAACGCCGGTATGGACAGCATAGAGGGACTTCATATGATCCGACAGTTACGCTGGGCAGGGCACCTATCCCGTATGAGAGACGAACGTATGCCAAAGACAGTCTTTTTGTTGAGTTAAAAGGTGGTCGACGTAACAGAGATGCCCCACGGAAACACTTCAAAGACCAGCATAAACGCCAACTTGCCTTAGCTGACATAGAAGAGAGCACCTGGTTGCCCTGGATGAGGCAAATTATGTAGGTCACAACTACGCAGCCACGGGAAATACTGCATTCATCACTAATCTTCGGACTCGAATATAATAATCATAGACTATATATAGCCTATGATCTATTCTAGAATCTATATGATCCTCTAGGAAACTAAAGAAAATGTATCTAATTATAAATTACGTAAGTGCAATGAATTATATTAAAAGCAAAATGCACGATTTTCCTCAAACTGTTTAGGATTTTATTTCCCTTAAAATGTTTTCTCAAAGAATATATTGATCTATTTGAAAAGGCCACTTCTGCTGACCATGTCAAAAGCTTTAGTCAGATCAACAAAAACGATGTAAAGGGGTCTGTCTCTCTCTCTGAATTGCTCCTGCAGTAGTCGTAGAGAAGATATCATGTCTACAGTGGATCTACCACTCCTGAATCCACACTGAGACTCTGGGTAGACTCTAGAAGCTATCACTTGCAGCCTGGATAGTGCCATTCTAGCAAAGATCTTGCCCACTATACTGAGGAGAGAGATACCCCTGTAATTGTTGCAGTCACTCCGATCCCTTTGTTCTTGTATATTGTGACTATAGTTGCGTCACGCATGTCCTGTGGGACATGACCTGTTTCCCAACAGCGGCAGAGGAGAAAATAGAGTTCAGGGAGCAGGAGTGATTCGTTGACTTTCACTACTTCCACTGGGATACCATCACTCCCAGGAGATTTTCTATTTTTTATGCAGTTAATTGCTTTTTTAAGGTCACTGAGGCTCGGAAGATCATCTAGGCATTCCAGTACTGGAAGATCTGGTAGAGAAGCCAGTCTACTGTGTTCTGTGTGGCATAGACTTCGAGGTAGTGTTCTGTCCAACGTTCTAGCTGCTTGGTTTGATCTGTAATTTTTTCTCCTGATTTGGATAGAAGGGGGGCAGGCTTGGACACTGTTGGACCCAGGGCCGCTTTAATGCCATCAAATAGAGCTTTGCTATTTCCTGAGTGGAGACTGTCTTGGATTCTGTTGCAGGTATCCCTCCAAAAGTTGTTAGCACATTTTCTAGCCATTTGTTTCGCCTCTTTATTAGCACTTTTGAAGGCCTCCAAAGATCTTGGACTTGGCTTTGTCTTGAGAGCGAGTTGTGCAGATCGCTTTTTCTCGATGCAAGGTTCCATTTGTGCTAGATTCGCCTCAAACCAGTCTACATTTTTGTGTTTTTGAGGCCCAAAGGCGGTGATTGCCGAACTGTAGATTACATCTCTTAATTTCTCCCATCTGATAGAGATGTCTTCTTCATTACTTAACGAGGGGATTGAACTGTTCAGGAGCTCGCCAAAGAGTGCACACTTCTCTGGGTCACCTACATGGTTGACGTTAATTCGCCTAGTTCTGGGTTGAGTGGAAGTATAAGCCTTCTTGAGAAGTAGTTTGATTTTGCTTAGCACTAGTGAATGGTCTGAGTTGCAGTCCGCACTATGGTATGAACGGGTGTGGATGACACTTTTCAGATCCATCCTTCGGGTGATGCAGAGGTCAAGCTGGTGCCACCTTTTTGAGCGTGGGTGCTGCCAAGGGACTTTATGGCGTTCCTTGCCAGAGAAGAATGTATTTGTTACACACAGTTCATGAGAGCTACAAAACTCGAGTAGCCTTTGGCCATTGTCATTGATTTTGCCAACACCATGAGGTCCCAAGCATTGTGGCCATGCATCATTTCCATCACCAACACGGGCATTAAAGTCTCCATTTATATAGAGGTGCTCGGATTTTGGAATACTTTTAATTACGTCCTCTAGAGCTTGATAGAATCTGTCTTTGTCCTCTTCCGGTGCAGCAAGGGTTGGTGAGTAAGCACAGATTATATTAACTTTGCCTTGCGGTGATGCAAATTTCATGTGTGATACTCTTTCATTGCCAATGGGAAACATCGCGATGCAGGGGACGAGACTGTTTCTTATTGCGAAGCCGACGCCATGTATTCTAGGGCTTTGTTCTGGTTTTCCTTGCCAGTAGAATGTATAGTTGCTTTCTGTAAGAGATCCGCTGTCTGCCAGTCTGGTTTCTTGCAGGCAGGCCACATCAATGTTTAGTCTGCTGAGTTCTCTGTCGATGATAGCTGTTTGACGCATGTCTGTGACTAGTTCAGGGTCAGTATTGAAGCCAGGACACATTGTCCGTATGTTCCAGCTTGCTAAACGCATTAATGTTGAGTGTTTTCTTTTGATTGTATTTGCAGGTGCGGGTGAGCAGCTTGCTTTTTGATTTTGTCTTAGCACCAAGCACCCAGTGGTGCGGCAAGCTGTGGCGGGATAGCACTTTACTGTCCGAGGGCTGCTCGGCTTAAGGCAGGCAGTAGCTATCCAGTGAGGCTAAAAAGCCCCTCCTACCGTCAAGAGTGGTCCCTGGCGTTCCAGCTTACGCCAATCAGCTAGGAACTTATCACCGGTAACTACCACTCTCCGTGTTTTTCCAAAGACATTACTGTCAGAGATGGAGTGACCTCTCCATTGCTGGGGGAAAGCCTGGGCGGTAAATTTGCGAGTGCTGGGCTGCCCACACGTCAGCACACGCCTCTCTTCCATACTGACCGGGTCCAAAGGGATGGCGAGCCATCACAATTTGGGGACAGGTGGCTGCAGGAGTTTGCCAGAGAGCAGTAGTCTTACTACTGTCCCCCCGCCTACGGGGCTCCAGGACCGGATTTTCTGTTAGGGTTTACTCCCTTAGCCTTAGACCTTACAGGGACACACACACAAGGCAGTGCGGCTATTGACCTATAGCTAGGGGTTTGGTTTGTGGGCAACAGGGAGTGTCCGCACGCCGACGGGCCATGCCTGCCTCACATCTTGGGGCCAAACCTCCTCCGAGACCCTTTTGTTGATCTGACTAAAGCTTTTGACATGGTCAGCAGAAGTGGCCTTTTCAAACTCCTGAGGAAAATAGGTTGCCCTCCCAAACTACTGCAGTTCATTGAGTGTTTTCACGAGGAAACTAAATGCACTGTCAAATTCAATGGAGCCCAATCAGCACCTTTTGAGGTTTGCAGTGGTGTCAAGCAGGGATGTGTGCTCGCACCTACTCTGTTTGGCATATTCTTCTCCTGTCTACTGCATTATGCGTACAACGACATAAACGAAGGTGTGTTTCTCCATACAAGATCCTCTGGAAAACTATTTAATGTTTCAAGGCTGCGGGCAAAAACCAAGGTTAGGAAGCTACTCGTCAGGGAACTCCTGTATGCTGATGATGCAGCTATTGTGGCTGATTCTGATATTCAGCTACAGTGCCTGGTTGACAAATTATCTGCTGCTTGCCAGAAGTTTGGCTTAAACATCAGTCAAAGCAAGACTAAGATACTTGTCCAAAACACAAACACTGCACCTCAAGTAAGCATTAATGGCCAACCACTAGAAATTGTTGATCACTTTTGTTACCTTGGCTCCATCATATCCAACAACACTCTACTGGATAAAGACATAAACAACAGGATAGCCAAGGCAATGGCCACCATGTCACGGCTGCAGAAAAGAGTCTGGGACAACATATTGCTGACTAACAGTACTAAAGCCCTAGTCTACCGGACCTGTGTGTTGAGCACTTTGCTGTACGGAAGTGAAACATGGTCAACCTACTCATGGCAGGAAAAAAAGCTGAATGTTTTCCACCTCCGATGCCTAAGGCGGATCTTTAAAATAAGGTGGCAAGATAAGATAACCAATGAGGAAGTGCTACAAAGAGCAGGGTGCCAGGACATCCGCTCTGTTATCAGCAGCAGACGCCTTGGCTGGCTTGGCCACGTTCGTAGAATGCCAGAAGGTCGACTTCCACAGGACATCCTGTATGGCGATCTGATAGAAGGCAGGAGAGCCGCTGGTCGCCCACTTTTACGTTATACGGATGTATGCAAACGCGACATGAAGCTCTTCAAAATCGACACTGGCAACTGGGAAGAGGTGGCAATGGACAGATCCTCATGGAGAGAGAGCATAAAGGAAGGGTCAAAGATTGCAGATGCCATACACAACAGAAGCAGAAAGAAGGGTGAAAATGCAACGGTGCCTGGTGATTATATATGCCCAACCTGCGATCGCAGCTGTGTTTCAAGGATTGGCTTCTTTAGTCACACAAGAAGTTGCAAAGGGAAAAGATCGTCTCTCGAGACGTAAAATGCCACAGATATTGATCTATTAATAAATCCATTCATCCATCCCAGTGGCGCTACAGCCCATGGACGCATGGAGGGCTATAACTTGGCCTGCGACAACACATTCATTCATTCAATCAGATCTCTCTTGGGCTTTTCGTCTCCAATAGATCTGCCTCTTCATCCTCAATTCATCGTATTCGTGGTCTGCCTTTGGGTCGCCTACCTAGCCGATAGGCTCTACACATTTTTGCTCCTCTGTTCTCTGACATTCTTTCAATGTGATCTGCCTAACTTAGTCTGTTCTTTATTATTATTATTATTTTCATCATTATAGGTGGGTCTTCATACAATTGATATATTTCATCATTAGTGCTTGTCCTCTGCCCAGTTTCCTCTTGCATAGCACCATAGATTTTTCTAAGTAGCCTATTTCCCGTTCCCAAGTGGTTACTAAATTTTCGGTTGTCTCGTCAGTGTATAGGTCAGAGGCGAAGTGTAAGGGGGCGTAATGTCCCGGGCGCCAAAATATTTTAAGGACAAGGACAATATCTATCGATCAAGCCCTTCTGAACTTCCATGCTCAAGTGCCCAGAAAGTATTTCGTATTAATTATCAACCCGTCCCAAACTTTCTTCATTTAACTTTGATTTGCGCTTTTCTTACTAAGAGGAAAGTGTGGTATAGACCAAAAAAAGAATGAATTTCGGAAACTTATAATGCAGGAAAACGCTTGGCCCCCTTGCCTACTCCCCTACACGCTGGGGCTATACATCTCTGTCACGTAAAAACTATCACTTTCTATCTTTTATCTCACGTTTACAGTGTTGGAATCTCATGCGGTTAGTGATATTGAAACAGTCTTTGAGAGAGAGAGAGAGAGAAAACTGAAATGATGCTGAATAGATTGTTTTGTTTTAAATAGTCGAGAGTTAGTTTGTTCATCCATCTGTTTTGTCTCGTACATTTTAAAATTAAAGATTACCGGGTACCAACAAAGGTGATGCGAAAATTTAAAGTCTTTTAGGGGGAAAATGTGTTTTAAGAACCAACTAAGAGATTGCGTTCGATACATAAGAATACAAATTGTACATAGAAAACTAAACATGTGTAAACCATGTATGGCACACAAAACACAAAAGGACAACAACCAAACGAAAAGACCAAGTATGAAAAATAAGTCTATAGATCTAGTCCTAAATGACAGGCATTGTTTTCAAGTCACACTTCAATCTAACACAGGAATAATTAACTTAATTGTTTCATATAAGTCACGCACATTAGATCTACTAGCGAGCTTTGCTCGTATGATTCAACCATGGAACTATACTACTTCCATGATTCAACTTTCAGTTTACGCATGGCACAACCTTATACGCAGTGGCGGCGCAAGATCTAAATTTGTGCGAGCTGGGAGGCTTTATTGTGAAACAGTCTGAACAGATTTATATTAAATTATAGCTTTTATGTAGCCCTACCTTCATGCTTATAGCATGATCAGAGCGCTATGGTCCAATCTCTTTTGTGGACCAGTGGGGGAGGAGTGGGTATCTGGGAGTAGGTTTTCCGTGCTGCCTTTAGACGCCCAGTAAGCACAACTCTGCTCGAGTCGAACCTCGAACCCCCTTCATAGGTAGCCAAGCCAAGCCAAGTTCAAGCGTACTTAGCCACTCGACCACACTACCTTCCCTATTTTAAATAAGAAACAAGCTGCTCGAATTTTGTTTATAAAATAAAACATTAAATAGAAACTAAATTATAAAAAAAAAGATTCTAACTTGTATAGTGATTTATCTTACGAGCTAAGACTATAACCGTCTATAACTGATTTAATAGATAAAACAAGAATAATATATAAAATACCTTTTTAAACATAAAACTAATGAGTTATGTGTTATTGTATCAATTAGTTTGGATCTGTCCTGTGATTAAATTTTTAATATAACTAGAATAAGATTAATAAATATGTGCGGTTATATATCATTTTAGCAATTATTTTTGTTTAGTGCAATTTCATGCTTTTAGCTTTCTCACTAAAGCGCTATGATCCTATCACTTGTCTGGACCAGTTGGAAAAGTGGGGCAGGGAGAAAGAATGGAGTATCTACTGAATGTTATGGTGATGGCTTTTTAAATGCATTTTATTAAAAAAAGAAGTTGTACGACTTGAATTTGAACTCGCGTGCTCAAGCCTCCTCTAACAAAGACACTAACCATTGTGCCAACGAAAATACCAAAGCTGATAGTCTACTCGAACTACTGTAAACACATAGCGCTAGATCTTAACTAACGACAATGGGTACATTTCTTATTCGTTTTTTGTGTGTGTAATATATTGAAACAGCTGTAATGGAATCAGGTAATTTAAGTATCAAGTTTTGTAATCTAATAAATAAAGCAGAATGTACGGCGTATGTATGTACGTATATATGTATGTCCCGCATACAAATGAAAACCGTTTGACCAGTCTTGATAAAACTTGGCATAATTGTTCCTCACATCATGGCGGAGACCGTAGTGTATGTTCAATGTCCCCCCCCCCCACACACACACAATCGGGGGGGGGGGGCTAAAATAAAATAAAATACCTAAATTTATCTCTATTAAAGAGGAAACTCTTTTACAAATCAGGTAAACCCGCAGGCCGCCGATCAAAGTCAGCTAGTTCTTCATATAATTTGTAAGGATGGAACTCACTGCTCTCCCCTACTCGCATGATATTTCCTCTTTTATAAGACTTTGTAACTTTCTTCAATCAACGGGGAAACAAAATTAAAACAAATGTTGAGATAAACCTTGAATCCATACATAAGGCTAATTGTATAATTAATCATATTATTTGTCGAAAATATCAGTTTCATTATGGCTTTTTGGGGATTGTAATATTTGTTCCGGACTTCATAATTGAATATCTGTTGTTTTTGGCTACCATTATGATACAGTTTCATAATAAGCAAACGGCGTATTTTGATTGGCTTTCTACCCGCTTTGAAGCATGAAGTACAGAATTGGATATCCCCAACACTTAGTGTGGAGTGTCCCCGCGATACCAATGATATAAACATAGATCTATATCTAATTGTTGCTGGAGTAAACGAAAAAAATTGGTATCGTTTTATGACGAGTATTTTTTTTTCGTTCCAGGCTTTTAAGTAATGCATAAACCCAGTGAGGCGCGACCCCCCGCCCCCCTCGTCACCTACACCTTGGACTGCCTCTGTTTACATGTTCTCAATTCTAAGTTATCTTTCAAAGAAATTAGTCTAGCTAGGCAATGACTCTATTGTCTTTTAAGTGTCTACTTCGTGGAAATTATTCTCGGTAGATTGAAATGGACACCATTCATTTAGCTGGAGTTATTTTGTGGACTTCTCAATGTTTTTCAGTAATGCAGATTAGAGGTAAGATTTAAAATATTAAGTAAGTCAAATTAGGAAACTTTTTTTACGAGTAGCTCCCACTCTCCCCTCCCTCTCTCCTTCAATCTCTCTCTCTCTCTATCTCTATCTCTCTCTCTCAAAATAAATAAAGATTTAAGTTTAGACGGATACAGTGACATACAGGTTTACATAGCAACTCTAAAAAAGCGATATTTCTAGTATCAGGCTCATGTCAAAGCAGATGGTTTGGTCCCAGCTGTCAATTTCAGTGTCACTGTTCCGGTAATGACCGATGTACTGCTGACGGTCAGTGTTCAGGAAAATGTGCTAAAGGCTGGTTTGGATTAAAATGCCAGTTCGGTAAGTACATGCATGAAATGACTAGAGGCTTCACGCTTTTAATAATACATGTGTATTTTGATATAAGTGCAGTCTTTGTCTTGGAAAGTTTTGTATTGGAAAACAAAAATCATGAAAAAGTTTGCTCTTGTTTTGACAAGATACACGACTATAGCCAATTGTGTTGATTTTAAAAGTCTCCGCTCAAGTTACAAGATAAACGTTCTGATCTAGATCACTTTATTTCAACCTGTTCTCTGCCATCCATTGGGTCTCTTCCAGTATGCTGGCCAACATTTCCTTGTTCGTATCATACAGCTTTTTGATTGAAAGTCTCTCTAGGACACTTTTTCTACAGCTATAGCTGTAGGTGAATCGTTTCTTTCTATTATGTAGTACACGCCATCCGTATCCTTTATTGAAAGAATAATCTTGCTAAGAAATATATATGACAATGAAGCCTAAAATGCTGCTTATACCTTTTTATCCAGCGGATCTAGCTACAGTTAGAGATTGTTTTGTAATCACCATGCCAAGCTCGAAATCAATCTCATGGTTGACTGATGGAGATGATACAACCTGTAACACTGATCCTTGCGTTCAAGCGATCAAGCTAACATGGAGCCAGGACTATTGGATACGCTCCATTCGATTAACTGTGAACGACACAGGTAAGAGTTGGTTTTTCATGACAGTAAATGGCACTGATGAGAATTTGCTTGACTGACCTGACTGTCTGCATAGTTCATCTATTTAAACAGGGATATTCATCTTCTTCCTTCTTATTTGGACAAATATTTTGAGATTAACTGCGTTATGGTTTCCAGACATGATAGTTCTCCATTATTAAGGAGTTTTAGGACAGTGTTTCTGCCAGAACTCCTGACACAGTTTGGAAGAAAGGATCAAGACCATTTGTGAACTTTAACAAAGTGATATTTTAAAAAGAAGTGCAAAGTGAATTAAAAGTATAAATACTTGACCAAATGTACATAACAACAGCATGCTCAAATATTTACTAAAGGTAGCCATATATACATTTAGTGCTTTTAAAATGAGGGAACTGGATGAAATAGAGCCAACACTGTCAACGAATCATGTCCAGAAATCTTGTGATTTCCAGGCTTAAGTTTTCGGTTAGGTGACTTCTCAGTTTTCAACTTTCAAGGTACAGAGTGGCTTTCAGTTTATGCTTATTTACGATTCGTCAACACTGTGATGTCAAATTTCTGGTGCCTGGTATGTGTCATCCATGAAATGTAATTGCGCCAAGCATTTTTTTTTAAATCTATGAGATGTGGGTTAATTAAAATACTAGCAAGTCATATATCTTGCCACTCTCAGGAGTCTGTTTGTCGTTGAGCTCATGTGTCGCGTAATTCTCCTCCCTTATCCTTACCTGTCAATTGAGCTTCGAAGGGACGCAACTTTTACAATAAGACCATACCAATACCTTAAAAGAATCATGCCTCATTCTGTGAAGTACGTAACTTATGGTTGCTCATTATAAACGAATACATAAAGATGCATTTATGTCCCAGTCTTACTATCAATATTAGCAATCAATAGGCCGGTCTCTGCTGTGTGATACACTAGAATAAAATAAAAATGTAGTGAATCACTATTAAGCATTACACATGTACTATACTGTAGAAACAACAATGGCTCAGTTTCTACTATCCCTGGTCTCATTTTGTGTTCACCAGATCAACTGATGAATTTTGAGATCCACTGCAGTAATCCAACAACTATTGCCAGACTAGACAATAGAACCATCGAGTACATGTGTGACATGTCATCTAATGAATCCTTGCTGGTCACAGGTCCTGGCTTGTTGTCATTGTGCTCTTTATATGTTAATGGAGGTTGGTTTGTTTTTTTCTTATGGAGCATTTTCTTGAAATTTGGCAACATGTCCAAATAGCTTCGGGTCGGGGGAGGGATAATATGGTTATAGAGATGTGTGTATTACTTTGTGTGGAAGGAAGCTACTTTAAATAAAATACCAGAAATATGTCTACCCAGTTTTCCCACTCCCCTGACCCCCTCTTATAAAAAAAAAAATCTTTTTTTTTTTGGGGGGGGGGGGGGGGGGGGGGGGGTCAGAAAACGAATTTCATAGTTTTCTTGTTCAAAGTACTATTTATTTTAAAACTTAGGTGTGTCTTGTTCAATGTACTGAATACCTTCTTAAAACTTAAGTGTGTCTTGTTCAATGTACTAATTATCTTCTTAAAACTTAAATGTGTCTTGTTCAATGTACTAATTATCTTAAAACTTAAGTGTTTCTACTTCAATGTACTATTTATCTTAAAACTTAAGTGTTTCTTGATCAATGTACTAATTATCTTAAGTGTTTCTTGTGAAGGTCGTAATGTAGCCCTGAAACAAAAAGCCCATCAAACAAACAATTATCACACTCACCTGGCCCATTTAGCAGTAGATGGAGACCGAATCAGCAATCTAACTACCTGTACACACACAAGCGTGAATGATCCTGCACCACCCACCTGGACCCTCGAAATGGACTCTCCCAAGACAGTATACCAAATTGTCTTATATAATAGAGGTATTTATTACCTATGATAAATAAAGCACAATATCACAGTTGGTTCAATTTTATTCAATTTTAGTTATAATTTTTGCTATTGTTTAAAATAAGAGCATGTATGAAAATTACATCAAAACGTTGTGTGCTCTTCCGGTTTCTGATGTCATGGTAGAGTGATTCAATTGTGGAGTTGAACATTTAGGATCGGGCGTGGGAATTAATTTTTGTACATTGGGGTTGGGCCTAGTGGAAAGGTTGAATATTTTTATGTCTTTTATAACCTAAGCTAATTTTCTTTTAAAAAGGCATTAAGATGTCGCAAGTGTACGGTCCTGGATCAACAATAAATTTTTATCTCTAAAAACAGAAGATTGTTGCCAAGAACGCCTACGCAATTTTCACTTAAAAGCCATGAACATAACCGATGCTTTGATATTTCAATACAACGACACAAGTGTCGGTAACAAACTGAGATACGACGTACAATTCGCCCTGAGAGAGCCGATCAGTAAACTGACAATTACTGCAACACCGAAAGCAGAAAGCCAATATAAATACGCTATTTTAACATTATGTGAAGTGGAAATATTTGGAGGTAACTCGAATTATTTGATTCTCACTGTTATTCATTCTAGCAATCGTGCGTCTTCATTATCTTTGTTATACCTTTTTAACTTTTTACTTTTTTTTTTTTACCATTAATAGTAGGATCGTCGTGAAATTATTTCAGGTCTATTCTTTTAAACAATTAGCGATCTGTCATACAATCTTGGAAAATATTTTAGTAAAAAACATAGATCGCCATGTGTCAATTTTGTCCTGATGTACATAATAAAAACACTATGAACGCTTTGTTTAGATCTGATTTCTAAAGGCAAAATGAGAGTTTAATTAACAATAATTATAAGACAACAGGACTTGAAGTTTATAAATATAAAATACATTTCCTTTTGTACCAGCACTTAGGGAGGCCCAGTTTTCACAAGATGGCAATTAGTGTTGGATTGAAACTGAAAGCTTTATATCCGTTCATTAAAGAATCGCTTTAATCACTTTAGATATCAGTTATGCTTCCTTATTGGCTACAGAAAAGAAAATTAAAACCAATTAAAAATTACTTGTCATTAATACTTGATTTAGAAAGATATGAGATAAACAAGGAAAGTAAAAAAAAAATACTAAGCTTATATTCAGTGTAATTGTACCAATTAGTTTGGATTAGTTATGTAATTAAAATTGTAATAGATCTAGACTAACAACAATATATCTGTGCGATTAGAAATATTTTTAATTTTTTTAGCGGCCCTCGAAAGGGGAAAAGACGCTATTAGTTTTGTGTGGCCTGTCTGTCCGTCTGTCCGTTCCTTTTAGATCTCGTAAACTAGAAAAGATAGTGAAAATCCGACATCACAATAGTTTAGACCATTCAAAATTCTGATGCAACGGCTACTTTTTTCTTTTCTGAAAGCGAAAAATGTAATTTTTTAAATCACTTATGCAAGCAGTTTTTTTTTTTCATAAAAATACACCACTTTTACAACTATTCACTATTAATAGTAACAAACACTTGAAGCTCTTTATTAGCACGCTACTGTGCGGCAGCGAGTCTTGGACAACCTACACCAAGCAAGAGAGAAAACTAAACTCACTCCACTTGCGCTGCCTTCGAAGGGTCTTAAAAATGACGTGAAAAGAAAGAGTAATACTGATCCTCGCTCGAACGGGCCTTCCCAGCATCTTTACGGTTCTCAGGCAAGGCCGCCTGCGCTGCTAGGACATGTTCGCCGGATGGAGGACAATCGCATCCCGAAAATCATTCTGTATGGGCAACTTGTGTCTGGTTGAAGAAAAACTGGTCACTCCCACCTCCGTTACGTGGATGTGATAAAACGGGATTTAAAATCAGTGAACATTGATAATGACCATTGGGAAAACATAGCAATAGACCGCACTAGTTGGAGAGAGACGGTGACCAAGAAAGCGAGAAAACATGGACCTCAATTCTTGAAGAATAGCGTGCCACACGGAAAACGTTGTACGACTTGAATTCGAACTCGCGGGCTCAAGCCAATACACTAACCACTGCGCCAGCGAAGTGCTTATGAAAATAGAAGGTTTTAATATTCTTTGTTGGTTAAAAACGACCCAATTCTCTACACAACATATAACAAACTTGGTAACTAATTGGTGGTTTTAAAAATTGATAATTAGAAATAATTGTGCAAAATTTTAAGTTGATTGGGATGGGAGAAATAACGTCTACAAAATTTTTACCAGACAGACAAAAGAGTGAGTTGAAATAAGCTTTTTAAAACCTTATCGGCACAAAAACCGTGGTGTTGTTACATTTAGCAGTGATATCTTTAATCATATCATTAACCAAATAATTATATATTTTCATCACAAAATTTACTATGTTCTTTAACCACATCATAAATTATGTTTTTCTACAGTATCATTAATTATTTACTAAATAAGAAAACTTCATTAATCATGAACTGACATCAATGGTCGTTCACATAGATTCTCTTTCTCTTGCTTCCTTCTTTCTTGAATATTCTCTTTCTCATATGCCTACATTTTTTGTCGTCTTTTCTCTCTCTTATTTCAATTCTCTTTTATTCTCTCTTTCTAATACTACCTCGTTTTTCTTTTTCATTCTCTCTCCCATTCCTTCAAAACTGTCCTTCTTATACTAATGTCCCGCAGAATGTGCCATGGGAACATGGGGACTTTTGTGTGACAAAACTTGCCCTGAACTATGTAGAAATGTTTCGTGTCACCAAGAGGCGGGAGAATGTTTTGACAGCTTTGGACACTGTGATCTACACAACTCCAACGGAGGTAAAAGAGTTGTTTAAATTATTAACAAATTCTCGGTACCAATGTTCAATGCTAAACAATGTCAAGGGCGCCCTATTATAAGATCCTATTCTACTTCCTCTTTTCTGTACACCGGGTACACCAAATAGCTAACCATTAATAATTATCCGCTATGAATGAAAATTTTCAAAGGAAATGAAAAAGAAACTTGTTATTACTTATTTATAATACCTGTTTACACTTTTTTTTTCTAAATTACATAATAAATAACATATTGCTCCACTGTTTAAAGGTGCACCGTGCAATTTTATCCAAATGTTTAGAGGCTTAATTTTCTCCAATAACATTGCAAGAAAAATCAATAGGTAAACAAGAAAAACATATTTCATTACTGGTGACTTTCCCAATGAGATAAATGGGTAGAGCCCGAAATCTTTGGGTAACCCGGCAACGCCATTTACAACTCTAAACAGTCAGAAGGTATATAGCGAACAAAGAAAAATTTAATACCACAAAATTGAATCGTAGAATAAATAGGCGCGTTAAATTCTTCAGATATAAATTGAATGAACCCTAACAGGAGATATTAAAAATATGTCATATGACTATCTCGATTTTTTTCAGTTTTAAACATTAAAAAAACATCTAAGTGTAGATATTAAAATCTGTGATAATCTGAAACAGAAGTTATATGCATTTGTTGGGGCTAAGAATTTACTTTTTTTTTTCTCCAATCAAATGTTAACCGAAAAAAAAAGAATCTTATCGTCACATCAGTAAAAACTACCAAGTAAAAATATTTTTGAAACGGACTTCTATTTATGTCCATGACTCTGTCAAAGTTTGCAATTTGACCTGCAATGGTCAGCAAACAAGTGAACCTCAGGGACAGCTTACGAATTCTCTGATTTTACTATTCTTAGCCCTTCCCTACTCCAATGAAGTCGTCAGCACTAGATCTTTTTGATCGAATCTTTTTTTTTCACAGGAAAAGTTCAATTGACCTTTGACACTGGTCTTGGTATAGGTGTGGCCATTGGTGTTGTGTTAATAATTATATTGGAAATTGTAGCAGCGGTTTTTCTTTACAAGCGATGGCAACAGAACAGACGCTTATGTCTCAGTGATAAACCGTACGACTCATTACACAAGTCTGACTCGGAAATTTCGCATTATAAAACACTACAGTTTCAAACTCTACAGTTTAAGAGTAAGTTGGCCAATCGTGTCTTTTTCTTTGTTATAGTCCTATGAGTTGAGTTGAAGACTCTTGGAATGCTAGGCACACGGAAGCTTGCCTCTATCTGTCTGCTTGGGGAATTCCTTTTACCGATGGTTCGTACTCTTAGATTTGAGACTAGATGCCGAACTTTTGTAGCATAACAGCTATGCAGGTGTCCACCATAAAAACGCCCCCCCCCCCCCTCGAGGAACGTGTGGGGATAGTAACATGTTTGTTGACGATCTCTGCCATCCCTGCTACACTGCTAGTGCAATGGACTTGGCTCTTAGTCATCCCAACGGGGTTTATGTTTTGTTTCCCTATTGGCTTAATTGTCTCCTCTAATGACCGATTCCACTCGATCACCACGTTTAATCTGAGAAGCATTGCCCAGGCTATCGTGTCTGAAATTATTGGAGAAAAACAGCGAGGTCTGGGGCGTAGACATACATGCTGCGTCAAATCTCTTCATTGTTGAATGTTGAACATGTATTAAGCAGGGTCGGATTTACACATTTCGAGTGGGGGCGGTTGAGGGTTAGTATATAGATATTCATTGACTGGCGCACTGATAGAATCAATTTTATTAAAAATGTTTGAAATGACCCCCTACAAATATTGGTAGAAACAACTAAAAAACTATAAATATGAAAGTTCCTGATTTCAGTTTGGTCGTAGTAAAACATGTCTAAGAGAAATCTTTATTTTTTTTAAAGAACTATTTGAGGTTGAGCAAAGTTATAAAAGAAGTAGAGGGTGATAGGGTCAATGGTGCAGGAAAACTATTAAAATATACGTCTTTAAAACGATGTGCTCTTAATTCGAAAACTGAAGAGCGAGACTTCTTGAAGAGTATGACTTAGAGAGAGGGGGAAGAAGGGAGGGGTATGTTTGTCGAGAGTTAAGTCTTTCATGAAAGATATCAAGGCTAGTTTTGGTTAGCTAAGCATGGGTCAGGTGGGGGAGATTAAGGATAGAGGGGGGAATTTAAATTTGTTCCTTTTTAGATCGCTTGAAAGTTTGAAAAATAAATACATAATCAATAATAATAATCTTTATTTTCCGTATGTAAATTTGTCATACAATTAGTGATTTAGACCAAACAAAAAACATTATTTTGTATACACGATTGTAAAATGTTATTTTCCTCAGGAAAAATCTCCTTGTTTCTAAATAAGTTTTGACTATTGTAACGTATCAATAGTAAGTGATAATGACGACTTTGGTGCCTCATTAGACAAAACTGAAAAAAAAATAGGTCGACAGCATAGTCCAAAGTAACAGTATTGCTGATAATTTCAACTTTTAAATATACTTTTAAAATAGTATCATCCAGTCTGCTTTGGTCAAACTGGATCTAGTGTGAATATACTGTGCTTCCTCAAGCCTATCTTTTAGTTTATGCTACTGCCGTTTTGGTTGAGAACGGTTTTTGAGGTAGATAAACACCAATACGTGGCTCGGTGGCTGAGTGGTTAAGCGCTTGGCTTCCGAACCTTGGTTCCTGGTTTCGAATCTCGGTAAAAACTGGGATTTTCAGCTTCAGGATTTTTAGGGCACCACTGAGACCACCTAACTCTAATGTGTACCTGAATTTAGTTAGGGAAAGTAAAGGCTGTTGGTCGTTGTGCTGGCCATGGTCTGAAAGGGGAACTTTTCATACTTTAAACAGCTGTACATATTTTAATCTCCTTAGTTGCTTAGACTAAAAAGTACTTATAAGTTTAGTTAGGTTATATTAATTATAACGGCAGAAGCACAACATAGCTGGCAACGTAAACCACGTGACTTTGAAGGAAATGATATTTGCATTTATTAATCATAGCATTGAAAATTCGGTCACATTTTTTAAATCACACTTGAATTTTAATTAGAATCTACTTGTTTCCGATAAATGCGTTTGCTTTGTCAAAATTCCTCACGGAGGAATGTATGGGTGTGTAATATAGTTTGACTTGTATAGGTTAGTTAGAATGAATGAGAAAATGTGAAGTGTGTAAGTTTCGCAGAAGACAGTTAACACTGTGTGGAATGAAAACGAAGCTAGAATAATAAAGTCCGTGTGTTCATTAGCACCAAGTTCTTTGGTTAATGACTGAATTAATCGAGTTACAGCAGAACCCTGGTGATAGTGTTGAGACATTAGTCTCAATCCAAGTAGTTACTACGTTAAATATAGGAGAGCTGTAAAAAAATTTTTTTAGATTCTTTGGCGTTTCATTTGAAATTTTCTATAAGTAGTGATTTCACCAATGGGTTTAGTGCCACTCTAGCAATGGAACCAGTTACACCCCAGTAAAGATTTGTTCTCCATTTTATTTTAAATAATAGAAGACTAATATTTATTATCTATTTAGCTAGTTTTGTAATTCTTTTGCTATTTTAATATAGTTGGTTTTTTATTATCTAGGATTACTTAAAAATGACATTATGACGGAGCTAAGGTCGGATGAAACTAGATCCTCTGCTGCAGAAAGGGAATCACAAACATCGTATGAGCCAATGAGTTCACTAGCTACACAATCACCAACTCAGTTATCTAAACATATCAGTGTTTGTAAGAACGACTACAGGACGTCATCTTTATATGCCAACATGTAAAACAAACGATCACTTGTGTTCTAGAAATAGATACTAATATTATAAAAAAATTTTGGGCAGACTGCGAACCTTTTAATAAAAAATGGCGTTTTATAACGCAGTAACACACAGTTTATGCCATTAGGCAACCAAAATAATAATTTCGGACATTTCTTTGACAGAAAAAGCAAAGCCACTAAATTTAACTAGAAAAGAAATAGATTAGTTTAGCATTTAAACATAATACAAAAAAAAATAATTTTTTTAAAAAATACGTCCAGGTAAGCTGGTTTGTATGCTCTTCTGCAATGAAATCCTCCGATGCATTTTGATAATGTTGATTCCAAGTCGAAAGTGTTTTTTTATTTAATTATCTAAAACCAGTTTGTAAACATTACCATATTCAATTAGCTTCACAGAATAATTTTTTTATTTCCTCTAGGTTCATATGCATAAAGCAATATATAGATACACACAGTCGCACACAAGATAATGTAACTACATATCTGTGCAGTGCCGGTCGTAACAATTGCGTAAGAGATTACGCGGGGCACTGTCTGAGTAGGGATACGCATATTGTCACAATTAAGATTTTGTATTAGAAAATACATTTGCCTTTGCAATAAATTTTTAATTAAGTGAAAGCTGATAACGCCTTTTTTTTAGTGGCCTAAGGCGGCCCTGTATCTGTGCATGAAAAAAAATCTCAGATTTCGTACTTGTAAAGCCAACAATGATAAATAGTTGCGCAGAAACCAGGGCGCAATATGTCCATTGTTCCATGATTATTATGGGCCCAAAGGAACCGTTGAAAGAGTTGAAGAAGTGAATTAAATTCTTACTTGTAAGAAGTCATTACTGCATTGAGAGTCATGACTCTCCTACATGTTAAAGAAATGTGTTTATGTAAATGTACTGTTAAATACAGAAAGACTGGAATATGAATATTTTGTCTCATTCAACCTTATGGATTTTATAAATGGACAACGGCTATGAAATTCTAAAACCCTGTAAGTAAGAATGTACCAAAGTATATTAGTTGATGGTTTAGTAAGGTTATCATAGTAATGGATATAAGCTATCCATTACCTATAAATGGTTTAGATAGTGAGCAAAGGAGAGTAACTGTTGCCTAAACCATTAAGCTTCGAGCTGAAGGGGCTCTTTAGCCTTGGCTGGCTAGCCACCTAAGAGAAGGAGAACTCTGAATTCAAACCTCTGTTGGCTTGCAGCTATACCCAAATATGGGAAAGGGTTCAGGAGTCAATCCTGAGGAAAAAATCAGGAGCCGGCGAGCCACAGGCAGTTTGCAGCATATAGTGCTACACCTGGCAAAGTCTTTGACACCGTTGATCCCAAACTGTATCGGCACTTGCCGTTCCTTCGGACACATCAGCTTCCTGGAGAATTGGGAACTGCTGTGTGGGTGACATCGTTCCGACCATAGCTAATCCCGAATATGAGAGGATTCATAGTCGCTTTGGGACTAAAGAAGACTGGATATTAGTTGTTATAGTAACAATCATTTCAACCTTCAATCCCGTTAATGCAATAGTATATAATCTACACAATGGAATCTTTTTCACGCATTTGTCATATTAGTAGACACAAAACCGCATTACAAGACCCTCAGTCCCCTGGATGACGAAAGTGGTCATCATCGAACCATGATAAACGAACTGGGTATCTATTTAGGTAGAAGACGTCTCACTACAGCATCGACATGAACAGACGTACAAAACATATAAGGACCATTGACATCTTCACTAGAGATACATTTATGTCAGGAATTTCTGAAATAGGAGTATGAAGATAGGAACTATAATATCTAAACTAAAAAATATCTAAACTATCAATCAATGAGGCATCTTCGAGATATACAATATTATCAGTTGTCTCACACGTAGAGGTGTTAATAAACTCTTTCACGAAGTACTCAGGCTAAGTATCCACACGAAGTACACAGGCTAAGTATCCACACCAATGATCCACACGAAGAAATCACGCCAATAAATTGTAAGCGTTTTGAATGTTTAAATTTCCAATGTTTCGCGAGACAACTCATGCGAAACTGACACTAATTGAAGCAACACCAACACAGTGAAGATAACTTTAATATTTGTTTATTTGTGCAGAGTAAATATAACTTAAAGTGTATATTTATTTTGTAGTGAAAAAAAATTTAGAAATGAGTGTAGAGTGAAAATAATTTAAGGATTTCTTTTTTTGTTTTGTGTAGATTGAATATAACTTAAGGATGTGTTTCTTCGTGAAGCGAAGATGTTTATTTGTGTTGGAATTGGTTTGTTTCTGTAGATGTGATGTCATTTTTTAACTTTTTAACAAATATTCGTGATAACTACATAAATGGATCGTTCCCCCCACATGCCCTCAAAACAGTTCTTAGCAATTCGTAACTGCGACCACAGAAGCCAAGGACATCATCATCAGTTATGTGTTTCAGAGCAAATCCAGCAACTGCTTCTCGGTACTTCATTACCTACAAACATCAATAATGAAAAACAACATTTAATCATGTCACTAAAAGCTTTTATTTAATAATGACAACGAAACTATAGGGACGATGCATGACTTTCAGGAGAAACAAGGCAATATCAGATGACATTAAAAATACAGTGGATATTTAAGCATAGGGATATACAAGACTATTTCATAGACTGTAAATATCTCTCCTCTATTTGAACGCGGTATTTATTTGTATAAACTGCCAGGCCCAGGATAATGAGTTATTAATACACATTAACATATACCTTCATCAATTCACCTGACACAAGACTCTAAGCATAAAACACCAGACACTAAATACACGACTTTAGGCTCAAGAAACCAGAAACTAAATACATGACTTAAGCCTCAAGACTTAAAACACACGATTTTAGGTACAAGACATTAGGCAAAAGACACTTAACGCATGACTTAAGGTACAAGACTAAAAACACACGACTTTAGATACAAAATACCTAACACTAAAACAAGTTTAGGCACAAAAACACAAGACACTAAACACACGACTTATTTAAGACACCAGACACTAAACACACGACTTTAGGTAGAATAAACTAAACGTAAGACTTTAGGCACAAAATATTAGGCACAAGACTCGTATCGTACCTTCTTGACAATGCTGCCTGGATCTTCGTATGTCATCCAAAAGTTATCTTTATATACATACGTGTTGTCAGTATCAGTGGCACTGACTTTTTTAGCACCGAATTGGGATGCTATCAAACAGATCTGTAATGTAGACCATTGACCATTAATTGTGCAGTTATGTAAAACACGAGACATTTACTAATGGGACAACATAAGCTTAGAGTACAGAACAAACTACATAAAGACATTACTTCAGAGGGTGTGTTTTAGAGGGTCACACTACATTATAGTTACAAAAAAACAACATTTTACACTCAGTCTTTGGGTTGGATGGAATGATTGCATAAATATAGAGACTAGAAGAAATTATCTCTTGATTTTAAAATGGAACTGTCTTCTGATAGGAAGATAGGGAAAGAGAGAGATTTCTTGTGACTGGATAACAGCTGTGTGACCCTTATGTTTGGTCATAATAATTTATAACAAGCAAAGAAAGAGGTAGGGTTAGGAACTGACAAATAAAACGCATTAAACAATTTGGTAGACATGTTTTTTTTTCTTTTGCTTTAGCGAAAGATTTGTAAAAAATACGTTTTCATTACATAAATTAAGATAACTGATTGGAACATTATTATATTGATTTTATATTTGTATTTAAGAAGAAAATAAAAAAAAGTTTCAAAATATTGAGCAACTATTAAGAGTAATATGAATAATAGTCTGCAGACAGTTTCACCTGCGTATTATGCGAAATGTTTTCCGTATCTTTTAATTTCTAGTTGTTTACGTAAGTAAATTATATTTCCTAATGTATATTACTACCGGTATATACGATTCGTTGCTTTAAAGAATTATTTAATTATCTGAAAATTGAAATGGCACTTAGTCTAGAACCCAGTGTTTCTCAAACCTTACCCTTAACGGAACACTTCGCACTTTCTGAGCATTTAGCGGAACACTTTGCTTAGTTTTTGTTTAGAAAGATTAATTGACATGGCGCCTTCTAGTCAATTATTCCAGTAGTTTGTGGAACACCTATTCAGGCCTCGCGGAACACTAGGGTTCCACGGAACATAGTTTGGGAAACACTAGTATAGCCTAAAGGATCATGTATTTTGAGTCTTCAGAAATGCTGGTGTATATTTTTTTCTCATTCTTTAAAATTTTACTTATAAATACCTTTCTAATAAATACATTTTCTGATTTGCCTTATGTAGATCTAGTCATTCTATAGAATGCATAGGTAAATTAGGAAATGGAGAACCAATTCTTACTTTGCCTGAAAACGCCCCAGGCATTCTATTTTTAAAAAATGTGATTCTATAAAAAAAAATGCTAAGGCACTCAATGCATTTCACACTTCGCCGGTAACACACACATTTATATGGGTGTAGCTATGTTGTGGGTGGAATTTTGTAAATGGGTCTTTGCTTTAATTTTTTAAATAGAAGAGTTGCAGGTTAATGCACTGTAGATGCCTCAGAATATGCATTTTTTTTAAAGTTTTAAATATCATGCTTGTCCGTGCCGGACCTGTTTAAGGGAGCTCACAGCGCTTCCCTTGACTCTAGCTGGCAATGGTGGGGTGTCTTCTGTCTTTCCACTAATTAAAGGAAGAGCCCATTCAAGGGTACAAAATACACACACACATATATATATAACATATATATATATATATATAACACATACATATATATATATATATATATATATAACACATACATATATATGTATGTATATATGTATATATGTATGTATATATATATATATATATATATATGGGAGGGCAGACCCCCCCCCCGGAAAAAATTCTTGGTACGACCATATTATGCCAAAAATATATTGTCGTAAACCTGGTGGTGACACAGATGGGGGTAGTGCTGTGTGTTTTTAGCCTACCCAAATCGCCAAGTCCAGCGCAGGACGAGCGGTCAACCGAGACCAGTGTCAGTACACGCCAGTTTGGCAAGGACCAGTGTCGTAAATATGACGCACGCAAGTCACGTCGAAAGTGATCAACTGGAGTGGTCAAGAAGGTTCGAGGCCAGTAGAGACACTATGTAAGAGCGAGTGTGTCAGAATCACTGCACTTCACGTTACCTCGCTATGTGACCAAGACGAGGCGAGGACCAGCACGGTGTGTGAAGTCAAGCGGAGCAAGACTAGGTTTTGTAAAGACAGTGTTAATGTTGTTGCCGATTGTGATGTATTTGCAATTAAACTGTTACTGATACTTTGGAGCCCTGAGTTGTGAGGTTCTTTAAGTTCGTTGTGTCATGTGGTGCAGTTTGAAGAGAGCCTGGATAGTAGAGGAGAGATCGTAACACTGTATAGATATCCACCATTGATGTTAATCCCCAATATATATATTTATAAATTATATATATACACACACACATATATATATAAATAAAAAGATAGATGTATTTAGATATAGATAAGACATGGTTAAGCGCAAACGTTTTGATTCTAATTACACAGAATGAGCCCTTATAATTCCATTTTCTTTTTATTTCTTGTTTAGTGATGAAACTGAATTAGCTCGAAAGTCTATTAACATCAAAGATATAGCCTCACACAAGAATTGCTCTTTTTCTCTAGCACTATCCTCGCGAACATTACGCTCATTCTGTGTAACTATATTGTGTAATGATTACTTCTGGATACGGGATGCTGCCCATCATCTTTGATATTGGGGAGGGCGCTGGACCTTCGATTTCAGCCCCAATACCAGTCATCTTTGGATCCCTTAAAGTGTAGCCTGCTCCGTAGAATGGGATCGCCATAATTACTTTGTCTTTGCCAACAGCACTTACCCAAGCATTAAGGTTCTGATCCTTTTGACAAAAAAAAAAAAAATACAATCAATAAAATTTTGAAAGAGAGCAAAGCCCTTTAAATTTGTCTCAACCTCTAGATTACCATTGTAAATTGATCCATTGCCATTTTTTCAACTTGAAAAAAACAAAACATAAAAAAAAAATAATTAGTGCTCAATAGTACAGCAGTTTGTGGTCTTATTTTGGATTTGGATTTGCATAAGTTTTAAGCACAACTGTGCTATGAATGTCATGGGAGCAGACAAAGAAAGCTACCCAGAACTGAGTTCGGTGGAGAGGTGTGGTTGCGGCCCTTCCTGGGAGTGCACAGGATTAAGTCAGTCAACTAAGTTCTATGAATTTTAAGATGTGGTTTACTGACGCAATAAAATAGGGTAACATTTTAAAGAACAAAAAATAGAGATAACGAAAATTTCTGACCTATTAACTAAAGTATTAAGGTATATTTGGGACCTATTAACTAAAGTATTAAGGTATATTTGGGACCTATTAACTAAAGTATTAAGGTATATTTGGGACCTATTAGCTAAAGTATTAAGGTATATTTGGGGCCTGTTTGCTAAAGCATTAACTCTTTCTCTCCGTAATTATTTACTACATTCTGGTGGAATCAACGTTGGTATCGTCAGTTAGGAGAGAAAGAGTTAAGTTATATTTTTAAAAAATGTAACAAAGAATGTGGACGATTGGAAGAGATTTTGAAATAACGAGACAAACGAGCTTACTAAACAATGTCAAGGAGACCATATTGAAAGATCTATGTTGCCAATCAAATAATCATACTTACTTTTGCTACGAATGAAAGAGGCTAGACTTTTGATTTTATTGTGCAAACACACTTTCGTAACCTTCTGGAATACATAGTTTATCAAAGCTTTCTGCTGCACTGCCTACACCAAACTGCTTTAGAATTATAGTTATCCACCAATGATGTTAATCTCCATAAATAATATTTACTATATTATTCTATAGGTCTATACTCCAGATATCTCCAGCTACTCGCAAATGAGGGGAATTAAAAATAACGTAAGATCATACGTTTCATTTATTTTATTATTCTATATTTGTAACGAGCAAAGTAAATATATATATATATATATTTATAAACACTAAGCTTATCTAAGGAAAGAGCTCCACATTTACAGCCACATAATTCAATACTGTGATACTAGTTTCTCTTTTTGATATCAAACAAAATTTATTAATTAGCAGATGAGAATTAACTAATTGTTTAATTTTTATCGGCCCCAGAAATGGGAAAAGACGCTTTTAGTTTTGTGTGAAATGTCTGTCCGTCCGTTCGTCCCATTTTGATCTCGTAAACTAGAAAAGATATTCAAAATCCGACATCATGATATTTTAGACCTTTCAAAGTTTTGATACAAAGGGTACATTTTTCTTTTCTGAAAGTGAGAAATTAAATTTTTAAAATCAACTATGTAAGCAGTTTTTTCATAAAAATACACAATTCTTACAATTATTCACTATGAATAGTAACAAACACGGGAGGCTATTTAGTAAGGGAGATGATAATTTACCATATTTTTAACACATTTATCCATACGATTTTAGATTTTTTGTCAAAAAATTATTTTTTTTACTAATTTATTGCTAAGTTATGTAAGTTCTGTCATTCTTACTACCCGGTACTATATTTACAAAAAATGGTGTTTTTTTTTTAAACAGAAAAAAATCTATTTAATATGCATATAAGTGGAATATAATTTAAAACAACAATTAATAATTAGGTGTTCATACTATCGCGTGAACTGCACTGCAGTTTGATACAGACGAAGCTCCCGATTAAGGATTTTTAAAAAATATTTTTGTACGGAATTTTTTTTAATGAGGCTTTGAATAAGAGATTCACCCTTTACAATACAATTAGATCAATACGATAACGATAATCATTATATTAAATCAGGCCAGGTTCACATCTAACTTCAATTTCACCTATCCCTTGGTCTGCTGGACCGTTGAAGCACCAAGCAAGATCTGTCAAGCTTCTTTCTCCATTCTTCTCTGTCATTTGTCTTTGATAGAATTTCATTCGATATTCTTGCTGAAAATATTGAAACCTGCCTGGGTGGACCACTTCGGGAGCCGATTTTGAGTTTGTGTTTCGACACAAACTTTCAAACTTTCTTTGTAACCTTGTTTAAAAATGGATTTATGTTTTGAATAATAATGAATAACTGTGCAAAATTTCAACTTGATCCAAGATTGGGTGTGAGAGAACTATCGTGTACAAACTTTTTACCAGACATACAAACAGACACGCTGAATTGAAATAAGCTTTGTAAAAAGATCTGTTCTTACTACGAGCGCTGAAGGAGTCATGCTAGCAGTTTTTGATGGTGTACTGCCTTGAAAATCTGTAGCTTCGTAGACGAATGCGTCGACAAATCTGTTGTTTGGAGATATAAACATTGATATTTTCAACATATCCATTTGTGACAAGATTAAAATTTAATTAATAAAAATTGTCATTGTAATTATCATAGGTTTAGGGGGTGAAGCTAAAATAATCCCCTCCCCGGTATCTATATGGCAGATGATGTAAAGGTCATATGTTTCTGTGGTCCACGTTTAACGAGGGTGTCATGTGCCCAGCACAATGACCAACCGCCTTTACTCTTCGCCCAAATAATTTCAGGTACTCAGTTGGGTTGGGTGGACTCAGAGGAGCCCTAAAGATCCCAAATATCTTCATCAGGAATTAAACCTGGACTCCTCAGTTCGTAAACCAAGCCAACAACCGCGACTCCACCCCTCACCCAAGGATAGCAATAATATGGAGATAGAAACATGAAACAGAGACGTCCTCGTATAACTTAGCACCGTACCTTCATGGGGCATCTCAGGGTAGTAGATATCAGTTGGGAAAAGGCTGCAAACTCAGTGCAAACTTTGCTGGAGACGAATATCTATTCAGACCCAATGCGCCGAACGGCGCAGAAGAAGAGTCTAATAATAATCAAATCTAACAATTCGAGTGATAAAATATACAACGGTGAAGAAGGATCTAAGTCTAATAGTAATAAAACCAACAATCCGAGTTATAAGAGATACAGCTGAAATGTGACCTTATGAACTATAAATGACACCATAGTATCCTAAAGATGCTTCATTGCACAGGATAGATCAACAAAATTAAAACATCATTCATTTGGGTTCATAATTACAAACGTCGAACACAAGGGCTAAGCGAACTTATTAAAGATACGTTTTAAAATGGTTTTAAAATGGTCAAGTATATTAAAGAGTGGCTGCAGCATGCATGGTCGGGACGGCTGCCTGGTGTTGTGGTATGCGCTCTGGACTGTCATCTCGATAGTTTAAACATTTTTAAAAGTATCTTTTATTATGGAACAGAAATCTATATTATAAGCCCAAGGGCCATGACTGATTTGTGAGTCATCGATACTCCCCGACGAACTCGATTATTTTGTGTGTTGAAGCTGGAGGTAAATAAAAGAGACTATTCTTGGGTGAGAGAAGAAGCCAGAGTGAGAACGAATGAAAATACTTCAATATTGAATGAAGAAGCCGAAGAAAAGTAAAATTATTTTTTTAGGGGTAGTGACAAAGAAAACTATAAATGATTGAAACTAGAATTCGCAAACCAGAAGTCTGTGTTTGTTAGTGGGAGATCGATATAAGCGGGCCGTTGTAATTCAACGTAACGAACTATAAATCAAGGGCCAAAATTATGTTAGGGGAGAGTTAAAATGGGGGAGGAGGGTTTCGGCCAAAATAAGATGTAAGTGTTGGATGCGCAGGCTGCAATTTAAAAAAAAGTCGCACACTAAAACAATATCAGAGAGCCTTTGAGATATTTTCCTAAAGAGCTGAAAAGCCGATGAATACTCAGAGCTTGTATGAAGGGCTACTTACTAAGGCGTAAGGGCGGGGAGGATTTGGTGATAACGGTAATCGAATTCCAGGGTTAAAAGTAGGAGGGGTAGCGTTATGAAGCGAGACGTTCCAATTAGAAGCAACAGATTATACAATTCTAGTTTTTAAGGGGGAAGGCGGGTGGAGCGAAGGGTGGGGTATAGAAAAGTGATATCGAATTAGTAGGTCAGAAGTGTGTTTGGGAGGGCGTTTTAAAACTGGCCGCTCCAGTTAAATGTATCGCGATTTAGAATACTCTGGCCAATGAGAAAAGTTTGATTGAAAATGTAACAAAAATACGGAAGGCCAACGTGTTATTTGACCAATACGATGTGCAGTATGTAACAAGTAAAAAAAAGTTCCAGGTAAAAAAAGATCACAGAGCCTATCGAATATTTCGAAATAACTGAAAAGCAGATGAATAGTCAGATAAGTGTCAATAGGACTATTTGTTAAAATAGCCGGAGAGTTGGGGGGGGGGGGGGAGTGATACTCGAATTTACGGGCGAGTCCAAGCTATAAGCATGAGGGTGTCCATGGCAAAATAAACAATATATACCCTGGGGACCAAATCACCGGACGAAGCCGTTGGTTAATGCTGGTCTTGTATAAGAGAGACCTACTATAAACGTACGATACCTGTACTGACAATCAGGTCCGGCGTTACGAATTGCGGGGCCCTAATGGATGCTTGCGAGGCCCCTTTTCTCATTTCTTTTTAACAATAATAACTATTACTATTAATTAGATCACTATTACAACATTTATTATACAACATGCAAAGAAGGAACTCAAAATACAACTTTACAAGCGAACTGTTGCATATCTAAGTTATAATTACACAATATTAAAACGAATTTAAAAAATTTCAGTTACTAAATAATATGACACATAATAATTTTAAAATGGGCCTTTCTTGCTTTCTCCCTAGCAAAGTCTAAACATATAAATTTTTCATTGTTAATGTCTCTGCTTATCGGAGACTCAATAGATATAAGCGCTAAATTGTTAAAAGTCCTAAGGTAGGTTTTGATCAATTTGAGTTTGAAAAAACTTCTTTCACCAGAAGCGACAGTCATTCGAGTTAACGCCAATATTTTCAGAGAAATAAACACTTTAGGGAATGCAGTAGGAGGAAGCTATTGAAACAGTTCCTTGGGCTTTTGTTGCTTAGACGGCAGGATTGGCTTTATTGTCTCCATGTCTTCAGAAAACATAGATTCATCTATGTCTTTTGAGATTCTGTCAGAGCAATCTCCAGGTCGTATGAACATTCTCTGATATTGTCCTTTGCGATATATTCTGAAAATTAGACAGAAATCCAAAGAGTTTGTTATCTTCATTCAGCTGCATCAACCGTAGATGAAGAGACTGCAATGTCTTGTCAACAACTTGGTGGACAAAAGTTCACTCTAAATTCTTTCTTGGGGGGTCTGAAATGGCTTCATGAGAATCATAAATAAACATTCTTGTGTCCATTCTTCTTATGAAACACGGGATCAACTCATTGGCATCAATCTAACTAGCCTGAAACCTTTTATTCTTAGTATGACTTCAACCTACCTGATATAAATTGGAAAACACTAACCATAGATAAACACCAAAACCTTAAGGACATAAATGAGCTTTTCATAGAAACTTTACACAACCTAAGTTTAGATCAAATCATTAAAAAGCCAACTAGATTAAACAACACATTAGATCTCTTCTTAACCAACAGACCTGGATTAGTAGTTGATTATGATATTATCCCTGGTCTATCAGACCATGAGATCATAAAAATACACAGTCAGATAAAAGCAGTAGCCAATACAAAAACCAAAAGAAAAATCTTACTCTGGAATAAATGTAACCTAACACAACTACACCAAGCTGCATTAAACTTTCAACAAACATTCTTATTAGAAAAAGACATTAACCAACCAGTCGATGACCTCTGGAATTTCATTAAAAACCATCTTAAAAGCATTATAGAAAATCATATACCAACTAAATACACATCAAACAAAATAAATAAATGCTGGTTTAATAATAGACTAAAGAAGCTTTGTAAACAGAAGGAAAACCTATATAGAAAATTTAAAGCAACCAAGGCAGAAAGAGTTTACAAAAAGTATTTAAAAATTAAACACCTAACCCAAAAAGTAAGCAGACAGCTGCAGAGTGAATACATAAACAATGTAATATCTAAAGATAACAACAAAAACCTATGGTCATACATTAAGTCTAAGAAAATGGAAACAACAGGCATAGCGCCATTAAAAGATGAACATAACATAATACATAATGATAATGAAACTAAAGCAAACATCCTAAACAAATACTTTGCATCAGCATTCTCAGCCCCAGGAGACAAAGACATATTTCTTAATTTGAACCAAGTAGACAACATAGAAGATTTAGTAGTACAAGAAAATGGAATTAAAAAACTATTAGCCAACACCAAACCAAATAAAGCGTCTGGACCTGATGGTATTCCAGCTAGATTACTCAAAGAACTAAGCAATGAGCTAGCCCCAGTGTTCAAAATACTCTTTCAAGCATCGCTTAACCAGGGCAGAGTACCAAAGGACTGGAAAGAAGCTAATGTCACCCCCCTATTTAAAAAAGGAGAAAAATCTGATCCAGGAAACTACAGACCAGTATCACTTACCAGCATCACATGTAAAATCCTAGAACACATAATATGTAGCAATATCATAAACCACTTAGACAAACATAATGTCCTCACCCCATACCAACATGGCTTTAGGAAATATAGATCATGTGAAACACAACTAATAGGACTAATTGATGATTTTTCAAAAGGTTTAGATAATAGTGAACAAATAGATGCTATCTTACTAGATTTTTCCAAGGCTTTTGACAAAGTTCACCACCATAGTTTGCTTAAAAAATTAAAATATTTTGGCATTAATAGTCCACTGCATCAGTGGATTAAAGATTTTCTGATAGGGAGAGAACAAACTGTAATAATAAATGGCTCTAAATCAACACCAATAACAGTAAACTCAGGTGTACCTCAAGGAACAGTCTTGGGTCCACTACTATTTTTAATTTACATAAATGATTTACCAAATTGCATTAGTTCAGGAACAAAAGTCAGATTATTTGCAGACGATTGCATAATATATAGAACAATAAAAACAAAACAAGACACAGATATTTTACAAAGAGAATTAGATGAATTACAGAAATGGGAATCAAATTGGAGCATGTCTTTCCACCCAGAAAAATGTCAATTGTTAAGAGTAACCAAAAAACTAAAACAAATTAATTCCACTTATCTTATTCATGGCAAACCAGTAACACAGACTAAAAACTCAAAATACCTAGGTGTTATAATAAATGAAAAACTGTCATGGAATCCACATATTGATGAAACTATAAAAAAATCAAACAAAGCATTAGGATTTATTAAAAGAAATTTCTATAAATCAAATAAGAACATAAAACTAAAATGTTATTTAACCTTGGTTAGGCCAATAATAGAATATGCATCCACCGTGTGGGACCCCTCAACTCAAGAAAACATTAAGAAACTGGAACAAACACAAAATAGAGCAGTGAGATTCATAACAAACGAATATTCACATTTGACTAGGGTAACACCATTAGTAAAATCATTAAATTTAGAAAGCCTTCAGGACAGAAGACTCAAAAGTAAAGTAGCAATTATACATAAAACACTGAACCATAATCTTCAAATACAAAAACAAAATTTAATAAAATACTCTGAAAGACACAAAAATAAAGGCACATTCCTCGTCCCATATGCTAGGACAAATTTGTACAAATACTCCTTCTTCCCTAGTGCTATTAGAGCATGGAATGGGTTGCCTGAGCTAGCCAGAAAAACCAGTGACTTGGCAGAATTTAAGTCATTGGTTAATATGCATGACTAAATGCATGACGCGTAGGACGTAATCATCTTCTTTTTTGAAGTAACGTCTGTATTATATAAGATAAGAAGATAAGTATTTAACTAATTACACAATTTTTCAAATGATGTCAGCACATGGTGTTGAAGTTCCTGTTTACTAGTCAAATTAACTTGAAACAGTAAAGAGTGCTAGAAGGATAATGCAACCAAAAACGTATAGTTTCTCATTTGGCTTACTAAGGTTTCAGCCTCACTTTTTCCTTGAGCATCATCTGTACTTCCTGCTAGTTCTTCTAATCTAAAGCATCACAGACTTCTGTAGCTTGGAATCTGTACAGCTTTAAAACTGTCCATTCTACATTCCCATCGTGCTTTTGATAATGGTTTAAACAAAAAGTGTGTATGTGTGTTTGTGAATGTCTTTGTTCAAAAGTGTCTGTATATGATCCTGCATAACTAGATTACATTTCCCTAGCAATTCAATGACACTAAGAAAATTGTCATAATGTGTATTTCCAATTTACTCCTGAGATCCACGGAGTACCAAGTTCTTTTCTGCCAAGAACTGTTCTTTTTTTTTTTTTTTACTAATAAAGAGTTTTGTAATAGGCATACCTGTTTTAAAAGCGTCATGGGTTAGGAATGTATTTAAACTTTCACTTACGGAGCTAGCGTCTTAGGAGAGTAGTTTAATCTGTCAAACATTGCAGGGCCCTTTAACAGTAAATCAAGTTTCCTTAAGCCTGAGTTTGCTTGTTCCTCTTTGAAAAGAGCACTTACTTCCTAACATGCAAATAAAGAAACAGATAAATGTACTTCTTGTATTTAAAATGATGTATTTGATAAATATCACTCTTAAAAGGGAATCTAGAGCTAAAGCACTTGTACTGATAAATAAAATATTTTTAAAAATACTTAAAAAACACACACACAATTCTTAAATAGGGGAAAGAACCACACAATTAATGCCATATTTAAAAATAATAGAATGCCCTTAATTAATTATTTAATTGATTAAGTTTATAATTGATTCGTGTATTGTCTAAAGTTTTAACTTGATTCGAGAATGGTAGGTAGAAGAAATAGCGTTGACAAGATTTGTACCAAACAGACAGAGTGAGTTGATAGAAGCCTTGTAATCATCAATACAGACAGAGTGAGTTGATAGAAGCCTTGTAATCATCAATACAGACAGAGTGAGTTGATAGAAGCCTTGTAAATCATCAATACAGACAGAGTGAGTTGATAGAAGCCTTGTAAATCATCAATACAGACAGAGTGAGTTGATAGAAGCCTTGTAATCATCAATACAGACATGCCAGCTAGTGCTATCGTATACTAAGATTTAAACAAAGAGAACTGCCGGTGGAATCAACAGACTCAGAACTGTACATGACACGTGGGTAAAAAAAAAAAAAATAATATAAAAAGTAAAATGTACAAGTTCTGCTTCAAAGATAATCTAATAGCAGAAGAACAACAAGACTGCATTGAGGGGTCGTTGGTGTGTTAAGAACAGTGGACTTTTGATAGCATTATTTTGCAACAAGCACACAGGAAAAAGAGAAACCTGCTCATGTGCTCTATAAAAATGCCTTTGACTCAATCTCACATGACTGGCTACTACAAACCTAAAATAAACAAGCATCTGGCAACGTTAATGATCAGTTGGAAAATACATTTACATATTTATACTCTCGGTGATATATTGGGTTCTGTCTTTATAAAAGAGGTATATACCAGGGCGGTTCTGTCTCCCCACATTGTCTTTGCCTAGCTATCAATCCTTTATCCAAATTACTTCTTAAAACTACATATGGTTTTAAGGTTAACACTAAATCATGTCTAAATGTACAAAAATGTATCTTATCTATTATACAAACACGATCTTAAATTATACGCTAAAACGGAACAAAAGCTACATAGCTTAATTAAGTCAGTACAAAGTCTCAGCGATGAAATTTGCATGTCCTTTGGCTTCGAAATGTATGACATAAGTATTAAAAAGGGCAAATCAGCCATTCATCATCATCATCATCATCTGTCCCTTGACTTTCACCGTAAGGCCTCTGTGACAGTTCGCGTAACCAAATCCCTCCACTTTTCCCGGTCAGTAGCTGTTCTTAACAGGATATCAAGAGAGAAGCCGGCCATTCTCTTATGTTATTTAGCCAACTTTTATTTGGACGCGACCCTTTCTTCGTGCTTTCTCCACTGTACCTTGTCATTACTAACAATAGATTTGATGACATTGAGGAATTTGAACTGAGCTTTGCTACGCTCGATATCTCTAAATATCTTGCAATCAAATAGAATTCGATGATAACCATAAAAAATTAAAGGAGGAATTTCTTTGTAAAAATAAGCAAAGAGTTACTAAAGTCCCCAATGACAAACTGTCTAGCAATAGCCTCATCATTGCAATCAATTACTGGGCCGTCCAAGTAGTCCATTTTACTTTTGGTGTCATAAATGGAGTGACAGCGACCTACATAATATTGACAGACTCACGAGAAAACTATTAACCAAATTTCCATGTTTACATATCAAGTCTTCCACCATAAGCTTACACTTGCCCAGGAAGGATGGAAGCCGTGTACTGCAGAGCATCTACAAATTATGTAAGATGCAAGTGTCTTAAATACGACCAACCTGCACGCTTCCAGCAATGAACTAGTTTCCTTCCTTTCTTAGCTAATACGTTGCTTCCAATTAATCTGATGTTGGTATCGGATTAGGCGATGCATGACATGAAATTCAACAATGGGAAGAAAAGGTAATCCATGGAAAATTCTCGGTTCTATTACATGGTGACAAGGCTGCTTCCTTAACATGGCTCAAAACAGGTCTCTCTAAACACTGAAACAGAAGGCTTTGTCACAGCAATTACGGGCCTAGTTATTAGGATTATGAAAAAGTGTTGCAGACCTGCCACATCACCTTCAATGAAGTCCATTGATCCAACGAACAGGCTTGGACACAGAGCTCTTCACCCCATGTCCTGTCTGAGGTCCCGAAGCAGTAACGGCCATGAACCGAGTATGGGGACCGTACCGCGTACACAGCGCACCGCATCTCGGTCCTGGTACAATCGCTATAAGTGGTCAAGGTCAGCGCTAACCATGGGCAGTTTACCTCATATTTCTATACTGTACCCCCCCCCCCCCCGTTCCAAGCAATGACCGCCACTCCAGTTAACGGGACACTAATATCGGCCCCCTTTGTGGAACGGTGTGGCGGACTTTTTGGACTGGGTTGCTGGCTTTTGTTCTACCCCCACGCCGAGTGAGATAAAAAAAAATCTCACCAGGGCATCCAGGGGTCATGTTTTTTTTCCGTTCTTAGCCTACCTAGTTCCACTACTAGACGTTTCCACGGAGGTGCCACGCTGAGGTGACGGGGTCTGAAACCTCCGTGCCTTATTACCAGAAAATTGCTCAATGGGCGCTATTAAAGGAACGACAACGAATGTTTGTTGCTCTCTAACAAATCTTAACCCTCGCAGTGCCAGAGCATTAATATGAGTTCATTTATTTAATAATCTGCTGTTCTGGGATAGGCCTATTTTGACCGACAAAACGGTAGATTTTAAACACACTAATCTGCTGTTTATTGATAAATAGGGAAAAAGCCGCTATCGTTATTGACACAGCCGTACCGCTATCTCATAATTTAAGAAAAACTGAGTTGGAAAAAACAATGAAAATATGGGAACCTAGGCTTGGCGATTAAGCGCTTGTGTAAGTTATACCATTGTCATATCAACCAAGGGGGATAATAACAATTAACCTCAATGATACCTTCAAGGCCCTTAACATTCCTAGGAACATTCTCATTGCCTGTCAAAGGGCGGTACTGCAGCAGACCTGCCACATCACCAGAAAATTCCACAGTGGAAACTGACAAAGAGACTACGATGAATTTTGTTTCCCTTTAATGAGCTTGACCTTGGCAACACCAGAGAATAAATACTGGTTCGTTTCTAACTAACATAATAACAATAATAATAATAATAATGATAATAAGATGTGTCTGAATATCAAATAGATTGGCATCTCCACCTAGCATAATGTATCACCTTGACCCATGTTTCTATAGTAGTTGCATCCGAGTTGGTGATATCGCGTAGCAGTCCATCAAAAGTAAAGTTTCTTAAAGTCCCCGCAATTGCCATTTGCGTTGCCCTAAAATGTGGAGGTTCATAAAAAATGTATAAATATTAGATTATTTCGTTCTCGCTCTCTCTCTCTTTACATATATATTTTAGGCATTAAGTTTATATCATATATATATATATCATGGCCGTAGCCAGGATTTTTTTTCGGGTATGGTTTTGGGGTGGATTTTTTTTCTCCCCTCCCCCCCGAAAAAAAAATTAATAGTATGTGTGTGTGTGTGTACATGATCTTTATTACATTCTGACCTTTCATTCTTTCAAAAGATGTTTATTATGCCCTACAATGTTTCTTCCTGGAGTGGAAAAATTGTAGACTCCCAGCCAATGACAACAATGGGGTCTGGGGGAGCGCTTGGAGCTCCCCCAGCGCGGGGCGAAGCCCCGCCGCCAAGCACTATCTCTGGTATTGAAAGCCAACAAAATAAATATTCGGAGGTATCGACAGTAAATTTTCCTGCTATTAAAAAGTTTTATATTAAAAACCTAAAATGCTATTCTTACTGCGTTACTGGCGCCAAGTTGTACTAGGAGGTCATCGCAACCCTTAATATGCGTAATTCATTTTGTCGGAGAACATGTCCCGCAAACCTCATGCGACGCTCTGTCACAACCTTACTAAGGGGTCGACTCCCAATTCGGTAGAATTTCCTTGATTTAGACCCGATCTCTATAACTGACTCCTAAAATATATCTTAGCCATCTTTGTTGAGCCACATTTAGTGTTTTTCAATTTTGACAGATGACTTTTCAAAGCACTTTATTAATGGAGCGTCGAAACTGGTAGAAATGTGTAACCTCTCTTGAATACGCTCTTGGAGTTAGGTGACTGTAGTTTGCTTTAGATTTTATATCGAAAAGGGAAGTTTTATCGTCAAAATCATCTGTTGTGGATTTTAAATTAAAAAATCTCTGGAGTTGTTTTTTTTTTAAATTCAAAACCCCATTTAGCTACGGTCATAGAATTTGGTAACTGTAGTTTGTTTTAGAAATGTTTTTAAACTCAAAACCATCTAGAGGGGTTTTAAACTTTTAAGAAAAGCAAACTGTAGCCCAATAGGCGTGGCTACGCTCAAATAATTTTTGTGTGTAATTTGCTTTTTTTATATTGACTAGGGAGTTATACAATCACAATCTTCCTGACACTGTGGCTCTTGGAATTGGGGGATTGTCGTTTCCTTTTTGTTTTGTTTTGTTATTAGAAGAAAGGGATTAAACTGCAAAAAAACTCTGGTTGGGGGTTTTAAACTCAAAACCCGCTGGTAGGGAGTTTTAAACTCAAAACCCCCTGATAGGGGATTTAAACTCAAACTTCCCTGGTAGGGGGATTTAAACTCAAAAACCCCTTGGGTGCGCTGGGGCAAGTGATGGTATAGTATTAAAATGTCACCAAAAATAAACAAAATCAAAGCAAAAAATCAATTCCTGAATTCCGATCCCGCCCCTCCGGGGGGGAGGAAATTTCATTTCGGGGGGGGGGGGGGTTGAACCCCCAAGAACCACCCCCTGGCTACGCTTATGATATATATATAGTATTGATATATATATATATTGTTAAGGCTTCCGCGCGGTGTTGATTCTTGGAAATATATCTAGTGTAGATCTACGTCTGACTGGAAGTAATGCTGAACTCGAACTACTTCAGTAACACCGGCGAAAGGCCGAAACAATCAAAATATGTAGTCGAAGCTGTTGTTGTTTTACAAATATATTTAATAATCAAGAAGGGATCGTCCGATGTCATCTAAGTCCGTAAATCCGTATATTTATTGTACTGCTCTACAAGAAGCGTTTTCTTTGTAGCGTCAATTAGAGCGTTCTTGTTTTTTAACCAACTTTACGTCATCGTCGCTAAGTAAAACTTTACCCTATTCCCGAAACAAATAACTAATTCCTAATCATGTCATAACAACTCCTCCCCCTCCCGCTAAAAAAAATTGTCAATTTTTTAATCTACTTAGTCTTACATTGTGCAAGGGCCAAAATGTAGGGAAACATAAAAGACAACACAGCTTGAGTCTTGATTGCGATTTCAACTTCTCTTCCTGTGTCCACAATCAAGTTCCTCTGAATACATATTTCCCTCAAGTGTCACTAAGTCATACTGTCCAATGTGATGTGCCATAGGTGACCGCAGACATAGTTCGTTTGCGCTGACACTATAGCTGTGCACTATACTTCATAACATCACGTTCTAGAGGTTACACCGCTTTCCCTCACACGTTAGGACAGACATTTTAACTAAATATGACAAATTGACATTTATCAATACTTGTTCTCCCACTATACACCTAACGTTCGTTCGGGCATTTACAAGTGTATTTTATTTCCTCTCTCCACTTACTTGTCCCCACACGACCTAACTCTTTACTGATGTATGATCATGATCAACAACAAAGAGTAAATTATAAAACTTACTTTTCCTTGATATCAATACATCGTTGCCTTATAAATGCCCTATCTATTCATACATCCAGGGCTTTTTTTGTGACGGTACGTACCGGTACTGCGTACCGGCACCTTTTTGAAAAAGTTATTATTTTTCTTGTATTTTAACGTATATTATTAATTTTTAGTAGTTAAAAGTTAGGCATTCAACTACTGAGTACTGGCACCTAATCACTGGGTACCGGCACCTATTTTTTTTTAAAAAAAGCACTGCATACATCCATACATACAATTCATACATACTACCCTAAATAAATAACCAACATGAGCCAATCTAATAATAACCAAATTGCATGTACATTATAACGTATATATACTATTCCAAGATACCTTAAAACAACCTAATACCCATCTAGTTATGACTACTAATTAAGTCAATTAATTACGAATACACAATTTAAATAAAATCCAACTTATTTACACACTACGATCGTATAGTGCTATGTTTCACAGGCTATCTACACGACCCATACATTTGTTCTCTCCAACTGGAGTTAACATCTCTTCTTATACCATTATAACCCGCGTGCGGCCTTCTACCTCTGTATGACTTGCGATTACCGCTACCACAGTCATCTCTTCTATCATCACAGTCGGATACAGACCTGTGCCTTCTATCCGAACTCGCAATCTTCTGTTCAGACTGTTCTGCCCTACTCTAACAGTCTTTAGCGATGTGCCCATGTTTATGTCAGTTTAAACAAAGTCTGTCCTTCTAGATTTTTTTCTCCTCATGTTGCCATACCTGCTTTTCCAACTTCTAACCTGTTTGTCAGTAGCGGCTCTGACACCTGCTACATTTCCAAGTAAAACATCTCTAGATAACCTCGGCATGGCTACCCCTTCACAATACCCTGTATACAATGGAGATCGAAGGAACACTTTGCATGCTTCGAACTTCTTATCTGCGCCGTCTGCCAATCTGACTGATTTGGTATAGCCTAAATAATCCCTAGATTTAACTAATCCTCCTCGAACTGCGAGTGTACTGCTAGCTGTGTACCGGATCACATTTACCTGTTTATTATTTATCATGCCCGGATATAATTTAAATCTATCTTCCCCACAATCAACGTAGTTAATTTCTGCATCTGATTCACTATCTTCACTATCACAATCCCTACCTTGTATGCTCCTTACAAAATTAACCCTATCTGGCGGCCGATTATCCCTCTCTTGTCTACGGTTTCCTTGATTACATCTCCTATCACAAGTGCCACTATTATCCTGTGTATTCCCATTGCCAGCTCCATTTCCTCTCTGTTTCCTACACTGGTATGCCATGTGTCCTTTTTCCTGACAGTTAAAACATGTAACGTCCCTAAGGTTTCTCTCACCCGCTTTAGGTCTGTCTATTCTCCTATCATAACTTTCCCTGCCATTGTTTTCATTTTCCCAGGATCTATCCTTTATGCCATCATAACTATCCCTATCATTGTACCCACGTTGCCTGAACCTATCATTTCTCCTACCATAGGTGTCCCTCTCATTACCATCAATTTTCTTTACATAATTTACCAGGTCAATAACCTTTTGTGGTCTCTAACTGAAAGTGGATTGGTAGGGTACGCGTTTTTAAAGGTCCTAATGATTTCTACCAAGTCTTCAATTACCTTAGGGTTTCTTTCCTTTATAAAGGACTGTAGCTGAGGGTCGCACTTATAGATGAAATTGTCAATCAGAATGAAGTTCTTCAACCCCTCGTAGGTGTTCTCTACATTCTCGAATCCGAGCCATTTAGTGAAGAAGTCATTCTCTGAGTTGATGGTTTTTTGTGGATCAATTTGGCTGGATGGAGTGTTTTCGTAATACTTCTTTCGGAATGTTGCCGCGTTGTGCCCGTATGCGTTTAGCAGTTCCTTCTTTAGCACCTGATAGCTGTTTTGCATCGAGTGGTCGTGGTTTTGGCAAATCGTGAGGCTTTCCCATGTACGAAGTCCAACAATATTTCGGACCACTCCTTCTCTAGGACGTTAACTTCGCTAGCTTGATTTCAAAGCGTTTCAGATAGTCGCCGATGTCGTCCTTGTCTTCCGCAAAAGGTTGTATTTTCTTTTTCATCCATGCGGTGCTACTATGGCTTTCTATGTTGGCACTATTGTTGCTGTTCCCTTCGGTGGGCACACTTACACCAGCCTCTATCCTCATCTGTTCAACTTGAATTCTCACTTTTCTGTCCGCCTCTTCTTTCTTCTCCCTCGCTACAAGTTCCGCCTCTCTAACCTTTTCCCTCTCCAACTTTTCTGCCTCTCTAACCTTTTCCCGCTCTATGCGATCTGCTTCTTCTTTTTCTTTTTCTCTGCCTCTAGCTTTCTCTCTCTCGAGGCGTTCTGCTTCTCTAATTCTCTCCTTCTCCAAGCGCTCTGCTTCTGCCGCCACCATCTGCTGTACATAGGCAGTTAGTTCTTTGCCGCATAGTTCTAGTTCTGTCTTAGCTTCCTGAATTAGCTTTTTTCTAAATTCTTCCAGGTCGTAACCTGAAGTAGTTGCCATATTACCTTTTGAGCGTAACCTCGCTCCGCGGCTTCCTAATATCTCTTGATTCAAATGAATTAAATTCGTCACTCTACCCTCGGCGTCTAGACTACCAACTCCGACTTATAATAACTTCTGTACTTTCCAAGATACACTTAGTATCCTTGGTACCAGTGTGTAGGCTACACTCTGACCCGACTGAATACGATGTGCGACACACGCACACTCAACCGACTACGTGTTACTCAACACGAGTCGCCGGTAAATAGACCAACCTGTCCATTTACAAATACTAAAATTACAAATGTGCAATCAGGCTTCACCTCGATTGTTCCCCAGATCTAGTCTAGATTACGCTAGATCTTAGTTACTTCTTACATGCTTTCACAGCCAGAAGTGTATCTAACTTATTTGAATTAAACGATGAAAACTTAAATAAAATAACCACCAACTATAGCTGTAATTCTAATGAATGAGACTTTCGTCTGACAGTAAGACTTAGGACGAGAGTATTGCAAACAATTAATACATGACGTTACTAACAAATGCTTAACTAAATAATTCACATTCACATACACGACGAATTAACAGCTAAACGTATAAATGGACCTCTTGCTAGATTACACCTAATTTTAAGGATATCCCCAATCCACCACGATTTAACCTGGTAGTGATAATCTAGCAAGTGGTCACTTCCCTACAGACTCTAATTATTCTAAGGAGAAAGTAGTTAAATAACACTTGACTTATCTGTCTAAGAAGCGGCGATAACTTCACAGTCAGTCTCGGGTCCACTCTTCTTACGCTAATGTCTTTCCCGGCGGCAAGGCTCACGGCGATGTTTCCCTAGCGGTGAGATAAGGACGTTTCGGCTCTCCAAGGTCCTTCGGTACTGGTCTGCAACGGCTCCGGTTCTTCGGTGGTACGGCGTCTGGTTCTGGTTCACGGTGATATGTCGTCTGGTTCCGGTTCGTCGATGGCATAGAGTCTGGTTCCGGTTGCTGGTTCCGACGCAGGTACGGTGGTTCCGGGTGGTCGTCTGTCCAAAGTGAAACTGGAACGGTCCAACAGTTGACACAGCAACAAAGTCAAAGTCCAGTGCTAAAATACCGGCTATCTGGCTATCTAACGTGTAGCACAGATTCAGCCGAGCCGTAGATCAAATTAGCACTACTGTACTTAAGTGCCGTAGGCAGTAAGATGGCTCCTACGTCAAAAGTTCTTTGGCGTGACCTCAACGGTTGATCTTGGCCTTGCAGAGGTGACCTTCACGTTCGTTTTCAAGATGCCGGGCAGGCGATATCTCTTCAGTACGTCTTCGACAGGACGCTTTTCTTCCCTTCCACCAACTGTAGCCTTCTTGATACCGAACTACAGGCTTCAATACGATGCCCCAACGTATGGGCGTTTACAAATTACAAATGTAGATCTAGATCTATATTTCGTTACCTCCTAGGTCTACGAGTCCAGGATCTCACTGGCTTTCCTTCGCCGACGTGCATTATCATCAGGGTCTAGCTGCAGATTAGGCCGATGACGTTAACTTCTGCCTCCTCCTAACAGAGGGCTTCTATCCTTCTGGATGTTGATGCCAGTGAGCTCCGCGTCGGGGTCGCCACGTTGTTAAGGCTTCCGCGTGGTGTTGATTCTTGGAAATATATCTAGTGTAGATCTACGTCTGACTGGAAGTAATGCTGAACTCGAACTACTTCAGTAACACCGGCGAAAGGCCGAAATAATCAAAATATGTAGTCGACGCTGATGTTGTTTTACAAATATATTTAATAATCAAGAAGGGATCGTCCGATGTCAGCTATGTCCGTAAATCCGTATATCTATTCTACTGCTCTACAAGAAGCGTCCTCTTTGTAGCGTCACTTAGAGCGTTCTTGTTTTTTAACCAACTTTACGTCATCGTCGCTAAGTAAAACTTTACCCTATTCCCGAAACAAATAACTAATTCCTAATCATGTCATAACAATATATATATATTAGGCACTAAGTTTCGGCACTAAGTTAATATTTTAGTTATTTTAGTTAGGTAGAGACGCACCATAGTAGACGTATATTGAACGGGACTAGTGAGGCTTTGACTTAGTTGGGTTGGAGGCTTCTTAGAGACAGAAAATCAGCGATAGGATTCTATAGGGTAAAGACGAGTTTTATTGACAGAGACTTAAACTGTGGCCTTTTCATGGATAAAATAGTATCTTAATTGTTCATTAGTGTTTCGGACTCATCTCTCTACTTGTTAAATTGATGTTGTCCGCCTGTGTTGTTAGTTAATCACCCTGGAATACACCCGAACAAGAAACTCATACATTTGCTGAGTAGTTTGTCATAATCTGACAAGTATCAACAGTTAACTGCAAGACAGACAGGCATCCATCATTAGTTTATATTTTAGTTAGTTAGAGACGCACCATAGTTGACGTATATTGAACGGGACTAGTGAGGTTTTCACTTAGTTGGGTTGGAGGCTTCTTAGAGACAGAAAATCAGCGATAGGATTCTATAGGGTTAAGACGAGTTTTATTGACAGAGACTGTGGCCTTTTCATGGATTAAATAGTATCTTAATTGTTCATCAGTGTTTCGGAATCATCTCTCTACTTGTTAAATTGATGTTGTCCGCCTGTGTTGTTAGTTAATTACCCTGGAATACACCCGAACAAGAAACTCATATCATTACGAGGAAAGCGCAAACAGGGACGACTTGGCGCCACACTTTTATGGAGGACCTCAGAGCAGGTAGGAAGAGGCTTCCTCGGGTATGCTATTCTGCCTCAACGTGGCACGGTGCGGAGTTCAAAGAGAGCTTCCGCGTCCCTGTCGATAATCCATGCGTCGTTCCTCAAGGGACCGTTACATTAATGGCGAGTCCTGCACGGTTAGCTTGGTACAACATAGAAAAATGGCGGAGGTTGCCGGTGTACTCGGCCTTTCGCCATGCATTCTAGTCCATGCGCCCGGAGTGCCAGATATATCGGAAATAGCAATGCTTTACATAGGCATTGACTTGGATCTCTTCCAGTTTGTTCAAACAGGCTTACATGCCTGGAGTTCGAAGAGCCTTCGGCTCAGCTCTTAAGACAATCAAACGGAAGAGGCTTCAGACATTACCAGTGACAGATTTTTGTAGAAGCAGCTTACTGCCCAATGCGCCGAACGTGGCGGGAAATCCAAGTTAGCAAGAATAGCAGATTAGGTTTCTGAATTAAAACTTTTTAATATTAGTATAATGCACCGTAGATACCTCAGAATATGCATTTTGTTGGCTTTCAATAACGGAAATAGTGCTTGGCGGCGGGGCGAAAGCCGCTGGGAGAGCTCACAGCGTTCCCCAAGACCGCCTTGCTGGCAAGGGCGGGGAGTCTACAATTTTTCAACTAACCCCTGCAAGAACCTACAATAAACATATTCCGAAAGTATGAAAGGTCAGAATGTAATCAAGATTAGTTATGCACACACAAACATACACATATATATTTTGGCCCGGGGGTGGGGGCTTTGGAGTGGTGCTTAAGCTGCTGCTTTAACAGCTATTGTTGTGAGTTAGTCAGTGTAATTTAATTAATAGCGTTTAGTTAGTTTTTGGATTTAGTTGTCAGATGGTATTATTGGCGTTGGTTTATTTTTTTATTTTTTTTTATTAATATTAAATAAAGTATATATGTTTTGTGGTACGAATTAAATTTGTTTCTTGATTTTTTAATAGTTTAGATTAGTTAGTTTAGATTAGTTTAGTTGTGTTGTCTGGTTGCTTAGACGGCTCTAGCCCTTTGGTCTCAGGCTGAGGTGCACAGATCAAACCCACCCAGTCGCGCTACCATCTGTCTACTGTTTGTAAATAAATTCTTGTTAGCACTTCGCTCGACCCACTAACAGAAAACTGGCTGAGTCAAAAGTGGGATGGCTGTTATTAAAATCTAGTTAGCACGAGGCCTTGACATGACCTACAGCCAGCCAACCTGCTAACACATGGGCGTAGCCATGATTTTTTTCGGGGGGGGGGGGGAAGGTTTGAAGGAATTTTTTTCTCCCCTCCCGCCCCCCCCCCCCGCAAAAAATATATTTATATTTATGTATGTGTGTGTATGTGTGTACATAATCTTTATTACATTCTGACCTTTCATTCTATCAAAAGACGTTTATTGTACCCTAGAATTTCTTCCTTGAGTTAGTGGAAGAAATGTAGACTCTTCGCCTTTGTCAGCATGCTCACAGCGTTGCTTCAGCGCGGGGCGGAGCCCCGCCGCCAAACACTATTTCTGGTACTGAAAGCCAACAAAATGCATATTCTGATATATCTACAGTGCATTTTCCTGCTATTAAAAAGTTTAATTTCTAAAACCTAATGTGCTATTCTTACTGACTTAGACCCTCCGGTGCCATTCGGTGCATTTGCCGTCAAGCTGTTTCCTCAAAAATCTGTTACTGGTAATGTCTGAAGCCTCTTTCCACCTGCTCTGAGGACCTCCATGAATGTTTGGCGCCAAGTTGTACTTAATAGGTTGTCATCGCAACTCTTATACTCAAAACCCCCTGGTAGGGGGTTTTAAACTCAAAACCCCATGGTAGGGGTTTTTAATTCAAAACCCCATGGTAGGGGTTTTTAATTCAAAACCCCCATGTAGGGGTTTTAAACTCAAAACCCCCTGGTAAGGGGTTTTAAATTCAAAACCCCCTGGTAAGGGGTTTTAAACTCAAAAACCCTTGGCTGTACTGGGGCAAGTGATGGCTTAGTATTAAAATCTCACCTAAAATAAACAAAGTCAAAGCAAAAAATCAGTCACTAAATTCGGATCCCCCCTGCGGGTGGGGATTTCATTTCGGGGGGGGGGGGTTGAACCCCAACCCCCCTGGCTACGCCCATGTGCTAACATATAGTATATGTACGTTTGAGACTGGTTAGGGTTAGGGAATATTAGAGACTGATAACAGATTTAGAACTATAACTATATTAACTCTTTTTCTGTGTAATTATTTACCACATTCTGGTGGAATCAACGTTGGTATCGTCAGTTGGGAGAGAAAGAGTTAATATTAAACTCTCATTGAAATAAAACGTAAAATTAATCTGTTTTAAAATCTTTAGAAATTCAACAAACCTTACAAGATCACCAGTAGCCCCTCTAGCTTTTGTCAAGTTCATAAATACCTTCGTACTGTGGTCATCGACATTTGCTATGATTCTGAGTTGTCTGTTAAGTATTTTCATGTCACTGATGATGTGTGTTTGGCTAGAAGAAGATGCAGTTCAGTTTTTATAAACTAAATTTTATGAATTAAAAAAAAACAACATATACACAAATAAAAATTAAAAAAACAAATGTTTGATTGAAACTTAAAATCCTTGTTTAAACCTGTTTGCAGTACTGACTACTAAATCTAGTTGAAATCTATTTAAATTCATTTTTAAACACATTAGAATGACTATTTCAAACCTACATGATTCCAGTTTATTTTAGTAAAACCTACTTGTTTTTGGGAGGCGCGGTGGCTGAGAGGTAAAGCACTTTGCCTTCGAACTGAGGGTTCCGGGTTCAAATCCTAGTGAAGACTGGGATTTTCAATTTCGGGACCTTTAGGCCGTCTCTGAGTCCACCCGCTCTAATGGGTACTTAACATAATGGCGGTTGGTTGTTGTGCTGGCCACATGATACGATCGTTAACAGAAGCAGATGAACCTCACATCACCTATAGATCGCATATGTCAAATACCCAAAGCTGGGTGGATTCAGAGGTGCCCGAACATTCTGAAATTAAACATCCCAGTCTTCGCAAGGATTTGAACCCCGGACCCCGGATAGGAAGCCAAGTGCTTTACCGCTTAGCCGCCGCGCCTCCTTTTTTCACATTTTATAATGGCTTTTTTTTTTGTGTGTGTGAAATCTTGCAATGCGACAGTGAAAATAAAAGACGTTTTCTAAAGATTATTAATTTTAAAAAAATCTATGAAAGAGTAACTATCACCTCCCCTTCATTTTAAATTAAATTAAATTTTCAATTCATTTTAAAAGTAGAGATCATACGGAGCGGATTCCATTTTGGTTGGAACAAGGTGGCGCTCGGAAAAAGGTAAGGCGGCGCACGGAACAAAGTTAAGGCCAAAGCTTAGGCGGCTCTCGGAACAAAGCTAAGGCGGCGCTCGGAACAAAGCTAAGGCGCGAAGATTTTCTATGGGTTATTGGACTATTGGGGTTCAAAGGGATCAAAAGAAGAAGTACTAAACTACCATTGAGAGCTTCCTAGAGAAATGCGGAATCTGCACACATGACTAGAGAATGCTAGCCCACGATCGCTCCTTACGGCCCGGAGATGTAACTATTAGGGTTATAAAGTAAGGAGACAGAGCCAGCATAGATAAAAAAAAAAAGAAGCAAAATGAGCCCATAATGAAATAGACCCAACCTACTATTGTCTTTAACCATGACCCAAGGGTTTATCCGATTTGATTTTGTAGTGCTGCCATTTTAACTGTGGTAGTTACAACATTTTAAATGCCAATATAAATTTATTTATAGCCTTTTTTTTTAACTATTTGGAAGTCAACACTTCAATATTGTGAAGAGGCGAAAGCAGAGCTGGTTTGTTCATATTATAAGAAATCACTGTTAAAAGGTCATCCTTCAGGATACGTGAGTAGGAGGGAGGGGAACCACGAAATAGTTGTCCAAAGAAACGTTGGCAGGACAAAGTAAAAGAAGGACCGACGTCCTGCTGACACTAGCTGCTGACCGGGAATAGTGGAGGGATTTGGTTACGGCCGGTTACGCGAACTGTCACAGCACCCCTACGATGAAAGACAAGGGACAGATGACAATAATGAAGACGATGATTTGAAAAGGATTTTTAAAAATCGTCCTGAAATTAACACTAGTAACATAACATAACAAAAGTAACATAACAAAAGTAACATAACAAAAGTAACATAACAAAAGTAACATAACATAAGTAACATAACATAACATAAGTAACATAACATAACATAAGTAATATAACATAAGTAACATAACATAACATAAGTAACATAGCATAACATAAGTAACATAACATAAGTAACATAACAAGTAACATAACATAACATAAGTAACATAACATAAGTAACATAACATAACATAAGTAACATAACATAAGTAACATAACATAAGTAACATAACATAACATAAGTAACATAACATAACATAAGTACATAACATAAGTGTACATAACATAAGTGTACATAACATAACATGTAACATAACATAACATAAAATAAGTAACATAACATAACATAAAATAAGTAACATAACATAAGTAGCATAACATAAGTAACATAACATATGTGTACATAACATAGCATAAGTAACGTAACATAACATAAGTAACATAACATAACATAAGTAACATAACATAAGTGTACATAACATAAGTAACATAACATAACATAAGTAACATAACATAAGTAATATAACATAAGTAACATAACATAACATAAGTAACATAACTTAAGTAACATAATATAACATAAGTAACATAACATAAGTAACATAACATAAGCAACATAACATAACATAAGTAACATAACATAACATAAGTAACATAGCATAACATAAGTAACATAACATAAGTAACATAACATAAGTAACATAACATAAGTAACATAACATAAGTAACATAACATAAGTAACATAACATAACATAAGTAACATAACATAAGTAACATAACATAACTTAAGTAACATAACATAACATAAGTAACATAACATAAGTAACATAACATAAGTAACATAACATAACATAAGTAACATAACATAACATAAGTAACATAACATAACATAAGTAACATAACATAAGTAACATAATATAACATAAGTAACATAACATAACATAAGTCAGGACAGAAGACTCAAAATTAAAGTAGCAATTATACATAAAACACTGAACCATAATCTTCAAATACAATAAACAAAATTTAATAAAATACTCAGAAATACACAAAGATAAATGCACACTCCTCGTCCCATATGCTAGGATAAATTTGTACAAAACTCCTTCTTCCCTAGTGCTATTAGAGCATGGAATGGGTTGCCTGAGCCAGCCAGGAAAACCAGTGACTTGGCAGAATTTAAGTCATTGGTTAATATGCATGACTAAATGCATGACGCGTAGGACGTAATCATCTTCTTTGAAGTAACGTCTGTATTATATAAGATAAGATAAGTAACATAACATAAGTAACATAACATAACATAAATAATGATTTGCAACTCAAATTATAACCTCAGAAACTTACGTTCTGATAAATGATTGATAAAATTCAAAATAATGCAAGCCAGTAACGACAATATCTGTACATGCTGATTGATGAAACGTCAAGGCATTGAACTTACTGAAATCTATATAGCACAATATCCTCTTGCATTTACCTAATTGAATACAATCAAATTCTGGGTTAACAGACCATACCATTTCTTTCGTTATTAGAACAAAACAAAGATTGTTGTTGATATAGACAGATATGTTTAGATAGAGTTTAGCAGAAAAGGGCAAGAATTGATTTTGCAGAATCTACTTTTAACAAAGAAGAACAAAAATCTTATTGATCCAAACCCTTATAGCCCTGAACAAAAAAAAAAAAAAACGCTTATAAATTACACTCGTCATCCACTGCATGAAATTGTGTTAATTTGATCTGTCTTTCTGTCTGTCTAGTGCAAATTTTGTGCAAGTTATTTCTACCACTACCCATTCTCAGATTATAATTTATCAATGTTCCTATCAAAACATGAATGCAATAAGAATTACAAGTAATTATCAATTTTTTAATGGTATGTTAATAATTTTGTTTGATATTTAAAAAAAGGAAATTTATCGCACAGTATTGAAATATATTTGTCTATAATGTGCACTTCTTTCCCTTACATAATTTTAAAAATAGTATTTTGAAGATTTTGTTCATTGTGCAGACTACTTTTATCCAACTAGCACTCATCAATGATCTGGTACATTTAGCGTTTTGTTTCTGGATACAGACAAGTAACATATAAAAATACTTTAAAAGAAAACTTTATTTGAAGTGTCATTGTATCAATAAGCCTGGATCAATCATGTCATTAAATTTGTAATAGATCTACACTAACAATAATAAATCTGTGCGATTATAAATATTTTACCAGCTCTTTTTTTTTAACGAAATCTCATGCTTTTAGCTTTCTCAAGGCTCTGTGATCCTATCTCTGGTCTGGACCAGCTGGGAACATGGGGGAGGGGAGAAGGGGGTATCTGGGAGAGTGTAATAGCTATTTAAATACATTAAAAAAAAAACACGTTGAACTCTGGGCTCAAGCCTCTTTAAGGAATATAATTTTAATTAGGATGCACTATTATATACGCTCTTTTTGTTATTTTTGTGTGTGTGTGTGGTTTCACAGGAATCCCCATTTTTTTTCTTTATTTCTTCCAAAATAACGGCTTAAATCTAAAAAGGAGGATATTGGTGAAATGCGGGCAGTTTCAATGAAGGTGCAAACAAAAAAAAAAAAAGACTGGATTCTGTACAAAATAATATGTGAGTGTTATTTCATTTGAAAAAAAAGAGCCCCGGCCAAATAGTAGCCTATCATAGAGACTAGTAAATGTTTTAATTTTAAACTGAAAAGCAGAAGAATAGTAAGAGATTGTAAGAGATAGAAGAGATTGTAAATTAGACTATTAATTAAAGGGAGAAAGAAATGTTACTAGGACCCAGTGGCGTAGCTAGGGTGTGGGGAAGAGAGAAAGAAGTGTTACTAGGACCCAGTGGTGTAGCTAGGGTGGGGGGAAGAGAGAAAGAAGTGTTACTAGGACCTATTCAACCTAATATATAATGGAATTAACGGACCAAAGAATTGTAATGGGGGGGGTCGCTTACTTGTGGGCATTTCTATTAATAAGTACAAAAAGGAAAGGTTCATGGTAAAAAAAAAATGTATATAAGACTTTAAACAAATCAACTGGCGTAGGCGGTGGGTAATATTAGTATTTTATAGATTATCGCTGCCACCCTTTTAATAAGAAACATTTGGTACAAAAATTATATTACCAAAATTGTTCATCACATTGGCGCTTTTGATTGGAGCATCGCATGATACTTCATAGAAAGGTCTGCATATTGACGTCTGAAAGTAGTAACAAAACAAAAAATGGCAATTTCCTCCTTTAAGAATGTGATTATTACATTCTCAACAACTCAGGAATGATGAATTATTTTTTTTTTATCTCGTCCCGATTCCCCTCTCTAAGAAAACAAATCCTGTTGAAGCAAATAGATAAATCCACTAATAATTTTTAAATTCTAACAATAGGCCTATAGATTCAGACTTGGAAGACGGTGCCCGAAATGTCCTGAATGTCTATTGATTTACTTCACTACTACTTAATTAATACAGAGGTTACATGTAAGAATACCCGAAAACGTGTTTGTTCAAGATAAAGATTGTGTAGACCAAATTTAATTTTAGCATGGCGCTCGCAGAATTTTTGGCAAGAAGTGCAAGTTGCAACCGTTGGCTTAAAGCGTGACATCGAAGGTGTCGCTCAAAGTCGTAGCTTGAACTTTCTTCTTATGGAGAATATAAAAGAAAAGACCCCCCCCCCCCCCCGCCCCCTTCCCTATACCTCTGTGATATTAATTGCATTGTAAATGCTTGTTTCGTGAAATAAAAAAATAAACAAGTGAACAAACTATTTACTTTACACGTTGTTTATCCGTACGGCTAATGCCTCCGTACGGTCGATCAAACAATTTCTTCTTGTCGCGATGTACAAGCTGGTATTCAAAATACGATTCAGTGCGTTGTTAACAGTAACTAGACTTCTGAATTCTCCACGCCCCAGTTCTAGCTCGTCTTAGGATGCAGGTTAAACTCAACAGGATCATTTCCTCTCGAAGAACGGAAGACTTTAATGAAGAAACTAGCGAATCAAGAAACATAACGTAATGCCATGTTCTGATATACTCTCAAAAGACTAGTGTGGTTTGGCTCGGTGTGTCTGTCGACTGCAAAATCCTCGGCAGCATCAATACCAAGTTTTTCTGCCAGCCGTTTCGCCTTACTCAGGATGTCATCCCTGAAGTGTTTCTCGGCATGGTCACGGTGAGTTCTGATTATGTCATTGCTGCTGATGTGCTTTTGAGTTGCCAACATGTTACGTTTGACAGACTGCAACATCTTGGCAACTGGCTCAAGAACAGATGAATAATTAACAACATTGAAGAGACCAATCAGAAACGTACTTGAGGAGCAGGCACTAACACGTGTAGTTTGTCTGATTTCACCAGCAGCCATTATTCCAAGATCCGACAGTCAAAGATCTTCTCAAAGTTGTGACTGAAAGCGCGAATCGATTCTAAAACTGATTCAGGTCTTTGACAACAGAGTTAAGTTTGTGAAACACCAAGTGACTACAGTCTCAACAGACCCACCAAATGCAGTTAATTCTTGTTGCTACTGCTAGTATTTTTATTTTGGATGAAAGAAGAGAAAAAAAACACTGTCCCACTACACAATAATAGAATTCTTAAAGAGTTCCCTCCCTCCAATTAGAGATAGCATTGAAAAACATACCAAACAGAGCTGAAAGAATTAATGAATTCTAAAATACCCAATGCCCCAACAAGCAATGGATCAGAGTTTACACAGACGGATCCTTTCAAAATCCAACACAAATTGAGGAGCTGGCATACTAATTGAATGGCCTAATGGAGAAAGACTGGAAAAGTAAATTGCAACTGGCGATCTCTCAGACAGCCATAGAGCAGAAAGGCAAGCACTGGAACTAGCGGCTACCACACTAACAAACTACCCATGTACACCAAACAGCCAAACTGACCAATGCCTCAGCAGTCCTTCAAAGCTTGAGAAACTCGGATACTTCCTATATAAAGCAACTCAGGACAGCCCATGTAAACCTTAGCATTAACAGCAAGGAAACTATTCTTCAATGGGTTCCAGCACACATTGAATTAGAAGACAATGAAAAAGCAGACATACTGGCCAAAGATGGAAGAAGAACAAAGAAATGAAAATTTCTCTCTACCCAGAAAAAAATGATGAAAATGAAAGAGTGTAGAATAGATGAGAATTGGGCCAGTTCCTATTCCAAGTCCAAGAGAAAGGACGCCTATTACAAGCTATCTCGAGACGAGCAACGCATACTTTTTCGACTCAGAACAGGACACAACAGAATAAGACAACATATGTTCCGGAAGCTTAAAGGGACGAGAGAAACTAGGGAATGATGACCATGTCCTTCAAAGCTGCATACTTTATCAAGAGGCCCGAACATGACTCTGGCCCCAAAATCCTCCTATAGAAGAAAAACTATACGGAGAACTGTCTGATCTGGAAACCACTGCGCGGTTCATCTTAGATATAGTATTACTGATCTGAACCCCCCCGACATGTCAAATGAGAACGAAGATGATGAAGAAGAAGAATTGACAACAAAGTTAACTAGCTCAGTGGATAGCGCATCCATCATAAAGGCTCGAGAGCTCAAGTTTGAATTCAGAGCCAAGAAATTTTTAAAACTTACTTCCTTATCAAACAAATGCATTCTTGGGCATTGGAAATGAATAGGTTTTTGAGGAATAGTGCAGTTGAAGAAACATGCACAATCAGATGAATCACGGTTTAAGGAGCCCATTTTCATCGAATCGCAACCTGAAAGGGATAATAGATCTAGTCAATTGGAACAACAAAAAAAAAAAAAAAAAACATGGCTAAAAGAGAGGAAAGAAAATTTTGAAGATAAACAAAGAAGGCTTTAAAAAAAAGAATAAAATTACATATGTAAAAAGCAAATATCAATAAAAGAAAAAAAAAAGAAAGGTTTAGTAGCAAACAAAAATGGTTGAAGTAAACAAAAATGGTTGAAGTAAACAAAAAACGTTTTACGTAAAGTAGACCAAAAAAAAACAAAAACTTCAAGAAAAGAGGCTTCAAATAAGGTCTAGAAATATCAAGTAAAGGGAATAAATAAAAGGCAAAGACGAATTATTTCTAAAAGTAAAACATTTTTTGGAGATAGCAAAATTAAAAATAAAATTTAAACAGACTTTTGTTCTGAATATTGATCTAAAACAACATTTTTTGAATGACTCACTATTAGCTGCTAACACAGGTCCAAGGAGGTAGGCAAAGCAAATCAAAGCTGTCACCTGCTGAGCAAGTAACAAAACTGTGTTAGACAGTTAGTATAGAGACGCACCATAGTTGACAGACTTTGAGCGCGACATTTAGTGACGTCACGTATAAGTGGGTTCTAGTTTACTAGCGCCCCCGAAAGGGGAAAAGACGCGATTAGTTTTGTGTGAAATGTCTGTCCGCAGGGGCGGACTGGCTATATGGGCATTCGGGCAAATGCCCGGTGGGCCGGTACCCAATTGGGCCGGTAGGGCCAGTGAAATGAACAGGGCCACGTAAATGCCACCAAGACTCGAGTTAAATTGTAAAAAGATTCTATAATATTCTCTTATATAAGCAGCACTCAGAGCGTCATGATGGACATACTCTACAGTGTACTATGGCTACCTATGTAATGGACTTTCCGATATAATTTAATAACCTGAATATGTATACAGTGCTTTTTGTAGACTTCATCCATCATGGTAGCCTACACACTAAGCGAATAACAAGCAACCCAAGGCATTAACTTCTTTTAAAAATATAAAGTTTACGTTGGTGTGAATATATTCGGATGGGTCTATAAAGGGACCAATCACGATGCTCCCAGTCTTATAGTTGGAATGTCCAGGAACGTACGAATTGGTTTGGTTAAGTTATTATTATTATTATCTTGAGGAAAAAATGCAGATGATGCTATTGTTGCTGTTAAGATACATAGTTTTAAAGATGTACAATTTATTGACAGGGGTGTATCTTGTAATTATGCTGTCTTGTACGCAAGGAGCTTGTAAATGAAGTCACTGCGTATTAAAGATGTGTACAGAAGTGGCTGAGAAACATCATGACAAAAGGCAGACAATGTTCAGGGTGACGGCTGAGAAACGTCATGACAAAAGGCAGACAATGTTCATGGTGACGGCTGAGAAGCATCATGACAAAAGGCAGACAATGGTCAGGGTGACGACTGTAGCTAAAGACGTTCTCCGAGTAATCCGTTTGGACACAGTCGAACAGTTTGTTGATGGGGGGGGGGGGGGGGGGGGGTTCTTAGCGAGCCTTGTATGTGAATATCAAGTACATGGTTATGTTAACATTGGCTTATATGGTAGCATGATTTTTTTCAAGTTATATAAAATCGAATAGAATCATTTAGTAATACCAAATAGTTTTAAAATATTATGAAATACACTAACTAACCATGCAGGCTGCCTACTAGTAGAAATGCATTTTGTTACCTAAACCCAGCTTTCGTCACATTATCAAACTTAGTGTCATAATATGATTTTTAGGAGATTTATAATTCAAAGTCCATCATATATAGAATGTTGGTGGACGGATTACATAGAAATGCCCGGGCCGGTTTTGACACCCAGTCCGCACCTGTCTGTCCGTCTGTTCGTCCCGTTTAGATCTCGTAAACTAGAAAAGATAGTGAAAATTCGACATCACAATATTTTATTCCATGTAAAGTTCTGATGCAACGGCTACTTTTTTCTTTTGTAAACGCGAAAAATCTAATATTTTAAATCACTTATGCAAGCAGTTTTTTTTTTTCATAAAAATACACCACTTTTATAATTATTCACTATTAATAGTAACAAACACGGGAGGCTCTTTAGTAGGGGAGGTGACTAGCTTCCATATTTTTAACACATTTATGCAAATAGTTTTAGATTTTTTGTTAAAAAATATTTTCTTTTACTTTTGTATTGCTACGTTATATAAGTTCTGTCCTATTAACTACTACATTTACCCAAAAATAATGTTTACTTTTTTTATTGAGAAAAAAATCTATCTAGTATACATATATGTTGGACATAATTTAAAACAACAATTAATAAGCAGGTTTTCATATTATCGCGCGAACTGCAGTGTTGTCAACCAGCCATACTGCACTGAACTAAAGGAATTGTTTTGTTTTTTTACGGAAATGTTAATTTCTTCTTTTTTTTTTAGGATTTGATTAAGAGACTGACCCTTTACAAAACAATTAGATCAATTAGATATTTATTTTAAGACATCAGTTAGGCCAGGTTCATATCTAACTTCACATTTACTTTCACCTATCCTTTGGTCTGCTGGACCGCTGGGCACCACACAAGACCTGTCAACCTTCTTTCTCCATTCTTCTCCTTCATTTGTCTTTGATAGAATTTCATTATGATGTTCTTTCTGAAAATATTGATGCCTGCCTTTTTACCTACCTGGGTAGACCACTTTGGGAGCTGATTCTGAGTTTGTGTTTCCACACAGACTGTCTTTGTAACCTTGTTTATGTTATTTTGAGTTAGTTGGTGTTAGGACTTCAAGACGATAACTTCGTAATACGGACAGATACTCGACTGTGGCCTTTTCAGTTTAAACTTCATTCAATAGATAACGGTCTTAACCTTGTTCTTAATTCAATATTTAAGTATTTCATAAGCACTATGTTTCTCTTAGTCGGACCCCACCCCCTTTTTTATTTCTTTTCACTCTCTCGTCGTAACGCTCTCTCATCCAAGCATTCTATTATCTTTTTTTTATACCTCCATGGTTCACCCTCAACAAATAAAATGATAAAGTTATATCTTTATTTAATTTTGTTTATTATAAAATGTCTACAAAAGCAAGTTGCGCGCCAAGTAGAGATGTACGCACAAAAAAAGTTTAAATAGTTGAGAACGGTATAAAGTCATGGTTTGGCCTAATCTTGTACATTTTGATCTGTAGGCTTGGAAAACCATATTTGGCCTAAATTGCGACTTAAGAATAGTTTGGTAAATTTAACCGATGTAGTTTCGATCGTGAAAAGTGCTTAGTTGTGCTAGGCACACGAGCAAACTGGGGATGACCGGGAATGAAGTGAACGGCAACCCGAACATTTAATACAAAGACTACATAGAAATCCCCGCAACCCCCTATTATGGAGTGGGCCTATATACAAACAATTATTAAGCAAACCAGTTGAAGCCTTCCATCTTTCTGCACTATAATGACCCCCCCCCCCCCCCATTCCCCAAAAATACATACACAATATTATCCAACGAAACGCCGCTCGGCGCGGAACAGTTTGAAAGAAGAAACATCACTATCGCAACAAATTATAGTCCACACTTTAAATATTTATTTTACTTTGTCGGTCGACGGTCATAAATATAGATGTAGAGAGGCACCTTATTTAGAATAACCCATTGTATATTTTAATGAAACGGTTTTCTTTGAATTCTAAGAGCGCATAACTCTAAATGGTACCCGTGCTACGCTACTGTTAAAATAGTTGCTATACCG